>JAJOOH010011406.1:0-25558 GCA_029582605.1 Solanum gracilifrons | reverse complement strand
GATGGCAAGTAGTATGTTTTATTATTAGATATAATGTGTGCTAACAAATTAGAGTTACAAAAGCATGACGTAAGTACATATTCGATAATGCATAAGTATCCCTCCTGAACTATGGCTAAAATCCCATTGACACACATTAACTTAATTAGGGTCCTATTTTCCCTCGAACTAATTTTTTCTTACATTCGTGCACCTTTTGTGCTGATGTGACACCTTCAACCAAATAAATTTGTTCTGTTTGTACACACCTGTGTAATTTTTTTTTAAAAAATATAAATTAAAGGACACTTTTTTTTACAAAAAAAATTAACATAATTTTCTAAAAATAATTAAAAGTGAAAACATAAGAAATCAATGAAAGAAAAAAATTAAAAATTTAGTGTGAGGAAGAAATCAATATAAATATTTCAGAAACAAAGTATATTATTTCATTATGAATAATTTCGAAGAAATTCACTATTTTTTCTAAAACTAAGAACAAACTCTTAAAGAGACTAATTGATTACTAGCTAGTTTATTGAAGTCATCTATTCATGAGTGATTTAGTACTCATTATGACCAAGTAAAATCTCATTAGCAAAATCCTTGAGATTCACACTTGATGTACCATTTTCCTTCATAGCTAAATCACTCCATTTCTTGACATTTCTTCTCAACTCTTCCCCTTATGCACCGTCCCCCATCACAATCGTGATACATTTATTGAACTCATCTCTTTCCACTTGCGAGCACCAACTCACTATCTTTCCCTATTTTTCAAGTTCGTCTTTGCAACTCAACTTGTCCTCCATCTTATCCCCATCTTGTCCTTCCCTAATCACCCACAAAAATGGCCTCCCACATTTAAGCAAACCGTGACCAATCTCCTCCATCAATTGACTTGATATTTCACAGTATCTTCCAAATGCTATGTAGATAACCGATCCCTTGTCCTTTGAGTTCAACCAATCCATATAATTCTTTGAACTAATCTCAATCATATCAGCTCGAAAAGTATTATCATCAAGAAATGTTGAAGGAATTGAAGGCCCAATTCCCACCATAGTCACATACTTTAGAATTCTCAAAGCATCAAATTCCAAAGCTTCAAAAGTGTTCACAAGAACTCTTGGATTTTCTTTGCTACTCAACATTTCAATTTGCCTTTTAGTAGACTTACCTTCCCAATTAGAACTCTCCACGTCATCAAACACAAAAGAAGGAAAATCAATTGGACAACATTCCTGGTAACTCTATTATTTTATTCTTAGCATCAGAGTTTTTGAAATAATCAGAATAGTCTGTGAATCTATAATAGTAAACATCAAAAACTGTGGCCAGTTGGATCCAAAATAATGTAGATGGGATATTAATTTTTTTGGCGACTAAACCAACCCATTCCATGATTATAGTGTAGATGACATGTGAAAAAGGGGTACCATTTTTTGCATTTGATTGGATCAAATTGAAAATGAATTTTTACCCACAGGACTTTGTAGAAGAATAAAACATATGAAAATCATCAACTGAACTTAACTGAAATTTGCCATCAGAGAAAGGAGCAAAGCTTAATCCTTCAACATTTGGGAGTTTTTTTATTTTACTGAAAGCTGATAGGCTTGTGGTTAAACTGACTCCAATGCCTAAATTTATTAATTGTTTGGAAAAATGAAGACATGGATTAATTTGTCCTTCGCTTGGGAATAGTGCTATAAGAACATGAGACTTTTCATTCTTCAAATTTTTCATGTTTTGGGTGGTGAAAAGAGAAGTATCCATGAAGGAGAATGAGGATTTTGGGCAGGAGAAATTTATTAATGAATAAGGCATTTTTGAACTGGCTTGGTTACAACTGATTAAGGTCACACATATTATACAACTGATTAAGGTCACACATATTTATACTAGTAAATAGATGGTTCTAGATATAACAAAAATCTAGAAAATTTATTATATTTCTTTAAATATCTACCTTAACTATTAAGTTTTGAGATTTATATAAATATTTATTAAATAAATAAATATCAAAAGATATTTTACTGAAACTTTCTAGAAGCTCCAAGAAGTATCTGGATTTATTGTTATTCCAAAAATAAACTTTATTATTCAGCAACAAATAAAACAAGAAATGCATGAATACTTTATAGTAAGTAACAAAACAAATATAATGATAGTAAGTAACAAAACAAATATAATGATAGCAAGTAGTATGTTTTATTACCAGATATAACGTGTGCTGACAATTTAGAGATACAAAAATATGATTTTCTTATTTTACCATGAATCATCATTATTATTCAGTAAAACACGCAATAAATGCATGAGTACTTATTCTAAGAAAAAATATAATGATAGCAAGTAGTATGTTTTATTATCAGATATAACATGTGCTAACAAATTAGAGATACAAAAACATGACATGTTTGTTGTTTCGAGAATCATCATTAATATTCAGTAAAATATACAAGAAATGCATTAGTACTTAAGTCTAGAAAATGAAATAAAAAACATAATGATAGCAACTAGAATGTGTTATTAATCATTTTTATCATTCCGTAAAGAAATGACGCAGGAAATGCATGAGTATATAGTACTTTAGACTAAGAAACAAAACATAATAATAGTAAAAAATATGTTTTATTATCAGATATGTCCTGTGCTAACAAATTAAAGATCCAAAAGCATGACATATATACATATTCGATTGTAAATTATTATTTTTTAAAAATAATCAGAAACATGATAATGTAATTTAAAATTAGAATATAAAGAAGTAAGCACATGAAAAAAAAAATCAACATATAATAATTATATATTATCTATCTACACTATAGTTTTCTATAGGGTGAGAGTACTCAAGAATAGTATTTTTGTCAGCTCTGATGTTGAAATATGTGATTGTATATCTCATCTAAAAAATTTAACTTTTAAAGAAGACACACCTTTATTTACTTAATTATAAATTCTGATACTTCTTAGTTCGAGAAAACAAAAGATATAGAAATCGATTAAATACATTCAATTTTTTTGTTGTATCAGTTTCATTTGGCGAAATAGACATGAATGCCCTTATATTTGGATTGACCTTTTCACCAACATTAATGAATAACAACAACAAAATCCTGTAAAAAAAAATCATCCCTAGTAAAATGACAAGGTATATTCACTTTGAATAATCAATCTTGTTTGCCTTGTATCGCTTAAAATATATTTTTCACCGATCATAATAATTTGAATTTCGCCTTCACGCTCATTACAAATTTTTATTCCTTCAAAGTCATTCTAAAATATTCGTATACTTGTGAAATGCAATGTAGTGTAGTTAAAGGGTACTTTCAGAATGGTTTTGACAGATGTTTAGGCACAATATTCATGCTCTTCATGCCTCTAACCATCGCGTCTCTCCACACAAAATCTTAAAACTTAACATTACATTTCATCATGACCTATTGTTTTCTTTTCTTCTTTACTATTCTATTCTACATACATACGCTCTGTCATGTTCTTCTACTCTTTAATTGTTTGTATTTGCTGTTTCAAATTTCAAATTAGCTATAACATCAACATTTGTGGATTATTGAAGACAAGATTATTTTTGAGTTAATGGTTATAATTTATGCATATTGGATTTTGGTTCAGGTATGAGGTGAAAAAAATAAAATTCTACAATGTATTAAAGCTAGGTCTTAGAAAAACAATTTTTTTATTTGCATGACTTCCATTGAGTTTCATTAATTAGGGTTTTGAAATTGTGACATTTCATTTACTTTGCCTCTGCTTTCTCTTTATATAATAATGACTTGGAGTCGACGGTTATATGATTTAAAGATCTTTTACATCTCCTTTAATTTATTAAAACTTGGCTTAATATATAGGCTAATGTTGATTTTTGTGGAATTTTTATTTCATTTTTCTTAAAGAAAAGATACATATATAGATTAGGAATTAATTAAATACATTCAATAAATATTTTTTACCGAAGTAATTTCATTAGGAGAAATAGACATGAATACTTTTATAACATAATTTGCATAATCTTTTCACCAACCTTGATTATAAAGAGAAAAAACAAAATTGTGTACATAATTTTCATCCCTAATAAAAGAATATTTAACATTTCTCCATGAAATACCATCTGGAAATGATAAATATATATAAGAAATTATTGATGCGATGTAGAATTTAAATTGTATACATTTTAAAATTAAATAGTTTAGCATGACCGTAACTTTTTCATATTATCTTTCATATGAGCCTTTTTTTAATAGTAGCCACAAGGGCAACAATACAGTCACAACAAAAAAACAAAAAAAAAAACTAAAAGGGTTTGTCCAATCGGATCAGTCCATACAAAGTGTATTTGACCTAATTTTCCATGGAAGGTAGAAAGCCATTTCTATGCACTAGATTAGGAAACTTGCATAGTTTCCTCTCTGATTATCTAGGTTTATTTCACCCCTAGGTTTTCCTATATGGCGAAATGGGTATCTTGTTTGCGTCATTCCTCGTGTTTGAGCTTTGGAGATAAATCTAGAAGTTCTTCTTTTCTTTGTTTTCAATTTTTTACTATTATCATTTGATAAGTTATTTTTCTCATGTTGATGAAGTTTATTTTTCTAAAATAATAATATGAATTAACTGAAATTTTATTTTGAAAAAGTATTTCTCAAACACACTCAGTTTGTCACGACTCGAGACTATCCTATAGTCGTAACACGGTGCTTAGAACCACAAGTGACCCAAGCTAACCCATGGTTTGGCATAACACTATGATTCTTACAAATAATAACTGAAGATAACTTATGCAGAGGCTAAACTGAGATAAATCCAACACAACTTAGTAGTCAAAATATAATTCATTTGAATATATCATTAAGTTAAAACTACCGTGTAACTGTCTGAAAGCCTCTACTATTGGGACAACCCTCCAACTAACTTTAACTATCTGAAAGTGAAAGATTAACATAATGAAACAACAATAGCTCTCTTTCTTGAAAGATGAGGACTCACCAAGCTCAGTTGTTGAGATGATACAACAATCGTATTGTTTGCGAGTTGGATACTGAGAGTATGAATCTATATTATAAGACAATATAGCGCAAAAGAGTATGTGTTTAGTACTTTGACTATACTGAATATTAATGAGATAGACACAATAATCTAACAAGCTAAACATGATAAATCGAAGATATTGAACTGAATATAAAAATGAAATAAATTAGTTGATGCAATGACCAAGTAATAATTATGAGCATGTAACTAATCACCATTATGCTGAGTAAACTAAAATACAAGGTCATCAAATATCTGAGACTGAACTGTGGAAGATACTATTAATCGACATACTCCATCTGAGCTAAACGGATTCCAACTTGTATCCCAGTTGGAAGGGTGCTTTGCATTTTGCCAGGGTACGAACATTATCTAATGTTCATCTGCTAAGCTAATGCCCAAAAAGGACTAAGGTGTCAGTCCTGGTCTGACGAGTGACCCTTAAAACCTACGTTTATACGTAGTACTGAGACTTAAGGATTTCTACTAAAGGTCTCAGTCTTAACTGATGCGTGAGATTTCATAAATATGTCTGCTTGGTGTTAAGTAATACTCCAAACTTAATTATACGGGTAAACCACATAATACTGATAATACTGGATAGCTCAATAATTGAAATCTGAAACTAAAATATTAAATGTTTTATTTGAAATTATCATATACATGTGGAACTAAAAGATTGAAGGTACTACTTATCATAATAAATTTTGTCATCCTAAATGAAGTATGTAACTTAAGCAACACAATTTTAAAGACATAGACTTTCCCTATTCGGAGGGCTTAAGAAAATTACCATATAAAAATATTGAATTTTAGGTACAAACATGTATTTATGGGCTATAGGTCACTTTCCTAAGTTTCTAATTGAATTCTTTGCACTATACCTATTTGTGCGAGATTTGGCCCCGACTCTTAGTCGGGTTTTTATTGCTAACGACCGCTTATTCTCTTGTCTTGAGGATAAATTGAGTGTTATCATTGCATTATCAATTTTTATCTTTTCTTTTTATACTTCTTTAAAAATCATAGTATTTTTTTTATTTAACTTCTATATAAAACATAAATTTAGTCTAAAATAGAAAAATGAAAAAATATTGTTAATAATTAAAATGAAAGGTTAATAGTAGAAAAAACTTCCTTGTAGTATGGAATGTTTGTAAAAAAGGTTAATAGTAGTAGACAATTGAAAAACCTCGTGGTAGGATTGAATGTCTGGCACAAGCGATGGCTACTAACAATATAGCAATGAGAGAACTACTACATGGCCTGCTCCACATAAACGGGTGAGACCTCAAAACTGGAACATTCATGTCCAAGTATGTCCAAGACGAAAGAGGACCTATATCATTCGAGTTAACTAAAGCGCTAAAAAAACCCTCCTACAATGTACCTATATAAACAGAGCACTAAAGGACAAAGCCACTTGAAGGCCTAGCCATAGGGGAGTCCTAACAACAAGCTTTGTATATCATATTCTAATAAAAACCAATGTTGAAACCTCTCAACTAATAATTGAATTTACATGGATTTGGTTACTAAAAGGCCAAAATAAAATAAAATACTTCATTTGGCGGTGACAACATAATAGAATCCTCACACCGAACTATCTTAGCAACTTTGGAATAGAAATTAGTAAGCTATGCCATATATGCAACACTCCCAAAACGATCACCCACAGATTCCTAGAATGTGAGACACTTAGGAAAATGTGGCTAGACGTGGGAGTTATAAATGCAATAAATCATATTATAAATAATGGAGGTGGCGATTGGCTAGTTAGACTCAAAGAACTAAGTTTTCCCCTCACAAAAAATCATTAAATTGGCAGGAACTGTACCCTTTCTTCATATGGAACATTTGGAGGACAAGAAATGAGAACCACCATAATAATATAAGTACGAAAATAAGCATTACAAAGACCATAACCCACTCCAGAGAATATCTTTCATTAACTGGACCCTCGAAAAGAAGCATTACCCCAGAAACCAAAAACATAAAATGGGAATCTCCAACAAAAGGATTCAAACTAAACACGGACTGTTCATCAATGGGTAACCTGGGGAGAGGAGGAATAGGGAGTAATTAGGAATATAAAGGGAAAAGGGGTATTAGGCTATATAAGTAACCTTTATGCTACAAATTCCTTAAAATAAGAATTGACAACACTATTACAAGGAGTGGAGTTGGCATTGAACAACAACTTGACACCACTAGAAATCAACATCGACTGTGAGGATATAATTTCCCTCCTCGAGAATGACCACATCCAACTTACTCTAATATATTGTCTGATTGGAGGGTGCTAATCTAGAGGGGAGGGGGGGGGGGGGACACCCCAATTAAGCATAGGTATCACGAAATAAACAATGTGGCATATGCTTTAGAAAAAGATGGTACTAATATAACACAGGCCAACTATATTTGCTGCTTGGAAGTTCCACCTATGTTTGCGTTGGAAAAGCTAGAGCTAGACATAACGGGTACTTATTTTGTTAGGCTGACTAAAGCCCATACTAATCTACACAAATGTATTATTAGTACTACTACTGCTCCAAATCCTTTATGGATAACTATAAAAGTAAATTACTAAAAATATTAGAAAGATTACCTATAAATATTTAGCATGTAATGACTAGAAGACATCGAAGAGGAAGGTGTGCTAGCCAAGCATGCATGCGCTCTGCCAAGTTACAAAACCTACTTTAGTGAAAGCGACCTTCCCACGGATGCTCTTCGCCCTTTGAAAATGATTTTTTTTTATGTTAAGCCTAGATAAAAACTCGAAACTTGAAGGTTTTTGGATTGATGTCCCCCTTTATATTTGTATTTATCTTTCATTAATATGTAACACCTCGAAAATTTCTAAGATAAGACTTGAACAATTCTTCATTTGTGAATAAGATTTTACTGAGGGACTCTTAATTGCTCATAGATGTGAAAGTCCATTATTTAGTAGTGGGAATGATTTTGGATATGAATTAAGGTCACTAGAATCGCCTAGCACAAAGTTTAGTTGAAATCTTTCTTTCCAATTGAGTTTCACTATGAGATTTATTTGGGTCAACTTCAAATGACCATATCTTTTAACACATAATAAGTTAGGTGGCCCATGACCTACCAAATTTAAGTTATTTGAGTCCTCATTCCAACGCCGCCAAATTTGCTTAATTTCGAGCTCAAAGTATAAAGTTATATCTGTTTGAATGAAGCCTTTCTAGTTAAGGCATCTGATTCGTTTTAGAAAAGGGTATTTTGGTTGTTTCCTTTTTCCCACTAGGCCTAGCACTTTTTTACCCACCCAATTAATGTTCTAATCAGATGCTAAACAATTCTTTGTCTCTCCTAAACACTTAGAAAAATAAGAGAAGAGTTCAAGAGGAGAAAGATCTAGGTTTTGAGGGTTCGTCAAGACCCCATCGATTTTCACCAAGAACATTGTTCTTTACATGTATGTATGGCTTCTCACAGTGTTGGAATTGTTCTTCCTCACTTTATACATCTAATTCATCCATGAAATCGTTGTATCTAAAATATTCTTGAGTAGTTCTTGATTATAGTTTCGTTCTTTAACAATGGAGGTTATGAGCTTCTTGGGTTGATGATCTTTAGTATGAGTTGTTTCTTAAAGGGATTATATGAAATTCACTTGTAATTGTGCCAGGTTTGAGAAACAAAATGATTTTAGGACAAATTTCCCACTGGGGTGGCGTGCCACCAATACTCTAGGAGTGCTGGGGTGACGCGCCAATAGTACGCCTAAATCTTGCCCCAGTACTTAGGGGCGTGGTGTGGTGCGCTACCAGTACGACATGAGTGTTGTGGCAACGCTCCAGCAGTACGCCAGGAGTCGCTGAGCCAATTTTTTGTTGTTTCATCCGGCGTATATTCCTTTAAGATTTGGGTATGTTTCCCTTATTTTCATTATCTCCTAAAGGCTTCATTCCCCCTTGAGAGTTCCTGCCTGTTCTAATCACATGTCTTAATTTTCATTCAAAACTAAAGTGAGTTTAAGAGAAAAGTTCAAGAACTTTTATTGAGTTATGACTACTGAGTTTCTATATTGTTATTGAGGTCCTTGAGTTGTTTCGTTCATGTCCATATTTTCGCATGAACCCTATAATTTGAGTATTATTGAGATGAGTAGTATCGTTGAGTTCTGAGTTCCTGAGTCCTTGAGTTCTGAGTATTGAGCTTTCTATAATGTTATTTAGATCCTTGAGTTGATCGTTCATGTCTATATTTCAGCATGAACCCTATTTTGAGTTATAAATTTTGAGAATCTTTTAAAGCCAGCGATTGTGTTTTAAACTGAGTTTTGAGGAAGTAAAGAGGACTTTGAGAAAGAGTATAAGGGAACTAAGTATTTCCCAAATGTTCCATTCTTACATGAAGAAAAAGTGTATTATTTTGAGAAAGGAGAAACTTTGATTTCTGAATGAGTTTATAAGTTTAAAGATATTTCATAGCAGTTACCTCTTTTAAGAGGATAGTTTGAGCAATTATCTCAAACTAGAGGAAGAGTATGTTTTATACATTTCAGAATGAGTATATATATTATTGAGAGTATGTTTTATACATTTGAGAATGAGTATATATATTATTGAGAGTAATATTGAGCACCGATATGGGTTTGAGTTCAGACATCTAAAAATCCTCATAAACCATGTATGCCTACATGGGTTAAGGATCATATCTTTTGGATGACTCCTTATTGCTTTCGAGCATGGCTTAGTGGATCAACTTAGTTGAGGTGTTCTATACCCTAGCAAGGTATATTGCAGTTTTGACAACATGGGCTAGACGTTGTCTCATCACGCAACTCATAGTGATGGTTGCCGGTTAGAAAATCTTCCAAATAGAGTTAAAAGTGTGTTTTTATTATATCACTTAACATGTTGAGTTTAGAAATGAGTAAGCATCTTTGAAAGGTTTTAATGATTTCATTTCCTTACTTCTTTACATTCAGTTGAGTGTATATCTATATATACTGCCGTTCTTTCATTTATTAAAATATTATTCAACTATATTACATACTCATATATTCAATGTACTGAGGTCATTCGACCTACATATTTAAAAGATGCAGATACATATTCTTAGGATCCTTAACAAGATTCCATTGAGATCACTTCGTCTGCTTGCCAGCTTTTGATTAAGATCTCCTTTCTTTCGGAGGACACTAGTTTTATGAATTGTTAGTATTAGTAACATTTTGAGTAGTAGTGGGTTTATTCTCGACACTCGTCTATATACAGTAGAGGCTTCATAGATAGACAGTTTTGGAAATTCTTTCTTTTTTCAGATGTTTAATTTAAACTTATATTTCATACTAGGTATATTTAGTAAAGTTTTGACATTCACTAAACTGTTTTAAATGTTTCTTTCAATTTGATGCTTATGTATGCTTCAGTTAGTCTTCCGCTTATAGTTAGCAAGGATGAGAGTTGTCTTGGGGGCCAATAATGATTCTCGAGTGCTGGCTACATCCAGGGTGTAGGCTTTGGTCGTGAAAACCTTGATATCAGAGCACAGGGTTCAAGTGTCCTATGGTGTCTATGAAGCCATGTCAGTAGAATCTTATTTATGGTTGTGAGGGCCCCACTTCTATAAATGAGGGTCTACGGACATTTAAGAAAAGTTTCCCTTCTTCCATACTCTAAATCGTGCAATAAAACTATGTCATACAGAACTTATTCATACTCGTGCGTTTTCTCAAATCCTTTCAATGACCCCTCATACTCAAGGTGGTTGAAATAGAAAAGCACAGATCCTTATTGATGAGTCACTTTCAGGTAAAGTCTTTATAAATTCATGAGATTGTAGATGGGCCTGTGAGAAGCTTGTGAGTAAGCTTAAGTGTTTATATTCGAAAGATTGCACTCTTATTCTTATGAATCGTGCGTTCGAGCTAGAAGCGAGATGTACTCCCATACTCTCTTCGATAGATTTTATTCAAATGAGACCCTTATGAGAGGAGTGTGTTCTATAATGCTTGAGTAGTAACTATCACACGAAAGATAGTATGAGTTATGATGTTATGAGCCTCTAGTAATAGAAGTGCCCAGAGTTAGAAGAATGAATTTAGAGGTATAGAAATCTAAGGTAGAGAGATAGTAATGAAATAATGTATGTCGTTGTAATCATGTGCTCAGTAAGTCATTAATGAGGAGTTTTCCTTTGTGTGTAGGTTAAAGAATAATAATTTTGTGTGGATATCACGATAGGAGATAGAGGAATAGTTAAAGGTCAGGATGAGTTAGAGTACACTTTAACCAGAAATGAGTTTATGTCAATGTGTTATTGTGTTAGAGAAGACCTATTATAGTGGTTGAATAGAAGAACAGAGTATTCATGAGGTGATAGATCTAATCTAGGTTCATGATTTTTGGAAGTCAGAGTACCTAGGGTAATTAGAAGGTTATAGAACTAATTGGGGAATGAGGTATAGTGAGATGGTAAATAGTAATTAGGCTGTGAATGAGAATATGTTGATAGGTTGTAACTATATAGATTATGAGGCAAGGATCGACTTTTTGTGCAATGATATTTTAGGAATCTCGTGTTTTATTGATTATATCTACTAGTTGTAAGTTAGTGTAGTATATGAGAAGTGGTTGCTGCCCATGTCTAGTACTAGACACTAAGCGTGAATTAGAGATGAGTGCCATGATAAAAAAAAAAAAGGATGGCAACATAAGGGTGAAGATGTTAGTTATGAGATCGGTATATTAGACATAAAGTAAGTGAGAAATTAAGATGTTAGTTGCAATAAATAAGAATAGTACAAGTGTGGTATTATGACTCTTATATGAGAGAAATGAAATGAGTCTAAGTCATTAGATTAGCAAGACCATTAAGGGGTGTACCCGATATCGTATGTAGTCGGACAAGGTTCTAATTGAGTTAATGACTTTCTAT
Source organism: Solanum gracilifrons (assembly GCA_029582605.1). Taxonomy (NCBI): domain Eukaryota; kingdom Viridiplantae; phylum Streptophyta; class Magnoliopsida; order Solanales; family Solanaceae; genus Solanum; species Solanum gracilifrons. The sequence goes on along the minus strand of JAJOOH010011406.1, from coordinate 13,609 downwards.
ATGTGCCTAGATAGTATATTTGATTATCAATGTGGGGTAGACTGATGTAGGAATTATTTATTACCCTTAAGATATGGTCGACGGGACTGTATATTGCCAGTGATGAGCCTTTAAAATATAGTTCAAGTTTTCCTCTGGTTAGATTGATATGAACTTAGAAGGACAGTACTAGTGGGCTAAGAAGAAGAAGTCATACTATTAAGAGTTCGATTAAATGACTTTATAGGTAAGTGCGGGTAGCGATTATAGAAAATCTTCTATAGAAGCAGGAAGAGTTAAAATAAGCAACTTAAAAAGAAGTCCTAGAGGGAGTCTTAGTATTTGCACATGAACAATTCTGTAGACATGGGATTAGCATGCCCCGATTATTAAAGTAAGACAAATATAGACTAGTTTAGAGATGATGTAATAGATTTATAGCTTTAAAGTTTGAGCTTTAGACCTAAGGGGGAGATGATAAGATGAGAAACCAAGTCAAGTGTTGAGAATCAGATAATGATGTCTTCAAAAAGAGTTAAAATGATAGATCGATCCATTCATACTCTAGTGTATTCCTCAAAGTTCAGTCATTACAACATCTTGTTGTTGTTCCTAATATCAGAATTGTGTCTATGACTTATGCTCATACACTTCAGGTGGATTCACATCTATGCTCAATTCCCAGAATGAGGGGCAAAGTCTTTAGCCCATTGATCTCAATCTTACTCTAGAAAGTTATGGATATCAGCCTCATGAGATAAGCCTATTCATATAAGTACTTGTATCTCATAGTATTCTAAATTTTGCAAATTCATGATATACTCTCAATGGTAAGCAATATTATGTTATGTCATGCATATTCTTATATCAGATATCTTGAATGAATCGTACTTATGATCTTTCGCCCTAGGCTCTTTTAGTGTTCTTTTTTAGTTTTGATAGCGATGTTATCGATAGTAGTTGAGTTATGATAGAAAGAGAGGGTTGATGTTTTTTATTGTGGTATTGGTGGTCTTCATATTCCATCTAAAGTTATAATATGGAGGAGGAATAGGATGTTGTTTTAAGATGAGTAGTAGTTAAATGAGAGAAATTAGTCAGTTCCTGGTAGTAATGTGTGAAATTTCAGTTGGTAGAGATAATGAGAGAATGAGAAATTCTTAGAAGGATTGGTTAGTAGAAGTCCATGGAGTAGTTATAGTCCTAGACTTGAATGTTTTGTTGTTAACACGTGGACAAATGCATGATGCATTAGATGTTTCTTGATATGGGCTCAAAATTGGTTGAAGCCAGCTATAAGGAGAAGTATTCTTTGGGATGAGATTCCCTATAGAGGTATAGAACCCGAATCCTGTGATTTAGATTAGAATATCACCTTATGTTAAGTAATTTGTGATTTCTAGTTAGGCTTGAATATAGTAAGAGCATATGGTTAGACTCAGACCTTTGTAAAAGTAGTCATATACCCTTGTGGGGGCTATGAGTTGCAGCCAATGAGGTCTGGTGACAAGAAAACAGAGCATAGTTCAAAAGTTTTTCTAAACTTCAAAACTATCAGTCATATCACTCAAGGCGTGGTACAAATATTCTTACTTCATGCCCAGATATCCTTGCTCCATGTAACATAACTTCAGATAGAGCATGACTTTGTTCAAAATAATATCGTTCTTGACTTATGTACTATAGACAGTTACAAACTCTTAGTAGGAATCAGTTCCGCCTATGTTGTAGGCAAATTTAAAAGTCAGAAAGATAGTACGAGTAACTCCTTTCCTTGCCATTCTTATACCATCCATCATTCGAGGAAAAATGGTCCTAAGAGAGATATATTGTAACACCCTAAAAATTTCTAAGATAAAAATCAAACCATTCTTCATTTGTGAGTTATATTGTACCGAGTGACTCTTAATTGTTCTTAGGTATTAAGGTCAATTATTTAGTGTGGGAATGATTTTGGATATGAATTAAGGTCACTAGAATCCCCTAACACAAAGTTGAGTTGAAAGCTTTCTTTCCGATTGAGTTTCACTATGAGATTTTACTTGGGTCAACTTCAAATGACCATATATTTTAACACATAAAGAGTTAGATGGCTCATAACCTACCAAATGAAGGTATTTGAGTCATCTTTCATACTCCACCAAATTTGCTTAATTTCGAGCTCAGAGTAAAAAGTTATGCCCATTTGAGTGAAGCCTCTTTAGTTTAGGCATTTGATTCGTTTTAGAAATGGGTATTTTGGTCTTTCCATTTTCCTACTAGGCTTACCACATTTTTTTCTCACTCAATTAAGGGTCTAATCAGATACTAAACAATTCTTCGTCGTTCCTAAACACTTGAAGAATAAGAGAAGAGTTCAAGAGGAGAAAGAGCTAGGTTTTGAGCGTTCATCAAGATCCTGTCGATTTTCACCAAGAACATTATGTTGAACTTGTTAGTCCTTATTCCGTGCATCTAATTCATCCATGAAATCGTCCATGAAATCATTGTATCTAAAATATTCTTGAGTAGTTCTTGATTATAGTTTCATTTTTTTAACAATGGAGGTTATGAGTTTCTTGGGTTGAGGATCTTTAGTATGAGTTATGTTTCTTAAAAGGATTGTATGAAATTCTCTTGTAATCATTTGGGGTTTGAGAAACAAGAAGAGTTTAGGAGAAATTCCCCAATTCTAACCTAGTTTGAAGCTTGAATTTTACCAAAACAATTCATCGAAGTCGCTGGAGAAGGGCTGGGGCGGCGCGCCACTAGTACGGTAGGAGTCACACCCGCAGTACACCTAAATCCAGCCCAGTACTTTCGAGTCTTGTGGTGCATCACCAGTACACCAGGAGTGCTGGGGCGATGTGCCCAGTATTATGCCAGGGGTCACTGAGTAACTATTTTCTTGTTTCATCCAACACATGTTCCTTTAAGTTATGAATATGTTTCCCTTCTTTGAATTAGCTCCTAAAGGATCCATTCACTCTTGAGAGTTCCTGCATGTTCTACTCATATATCTTAATTTTCATTCAAAACTGTGTGAGTTTAAGAGAAAATTTTAAGAGCTTTCATTTTGTTATGAGTACTCAATTTCTATATTATTATTGAGGTCCTTGAGTTGATTCATTCATGTCCATATTTCCGTATGAACCCTATGAATTGAGTATTCTTGAGATGAGTAGTATCGTTGAGTTCTTAGTTCTTGAGTCCTTGAGTTCTTTAATTTTGAGTGTTTAGTTTTCTATATTGTTATTCAGATCCTTCAGTTGATTCATTCATGTCTATATTTCAAAACTCTATTTTGATTTGTAAATTTTGACAATCTTTTAAAGCCAGTGATTGTGTTTTAAACTGAGTTTTTGAGGAAGTAAAGGGGAGTTTGAGAAAGAGCATAAGGGAACAACGTATTTCCCAAATGTGTCATTCTTACATGAAGAAAGAGAGTATTATTTTGAAAAAGGAGAAACTTTGATTTCTAAACGAGTTTATGAGTTGAAAGATCTTTTAGAGTAGTAAGTTGTAACACCCAGTATACTAGAACAGACAAGATAGCAGTTTTTAAGTGTTGCAGGTGGCACCCACGGGCACCATCCACGGACCATAAGAGGACCCACGGTCCGTTCTGCAGGTCCGTGGTTCACACCAGTGGCCTTCTTCCAAGAAGCCCTAGGAAAAATGGCTAAGTGTTGAACCACGGCCGGACCTATGGTCCGTAGGCTAGGCCACGGTCCATAGTCTTGGTCTGTGGATCAACCCCCAAGAACCCAGCTCCAGTCGCAACTGACCGCTCACCAGCAGGGACCGTCAGTCCATCGACGGTCCATTAGTGCCATCCATCGGTCACTCCGACAATAATTAAGTTGGGGGTCTTTTGGTCTTTCCCTAATTTGTTGGACCCCTAAACAACGTCATTTTAACCCTAAACTAGGTGGTTTTGGTTAGTTCTAGTCTAGAAATATAACTAGAACTTACCTAAGTCAAATCATTCATCAAAAATTAGAAATTTAGAACGCTAACAGGAGAAAGAAGTCAAGAACCCTAGTTCAAGAACACAAAAATATTCCTCTAGTTCCAGCACTGATATCGAAAGATTTCTCCGTGAAATTCGTAACCAGGTATGTGGGATTTCAATAGTGGGTTCCTTTCACTCAATAGGTCCCTAAAATTTAGTCAGATTCTTGATTCCCTCTTATTAACTAGACCTAGGGTTTCTAGAACTCTAGCAGATTATCATGAATTAGTTAATTTAATGTTCCAAATCAGATTATCATGTTAATACTTGGTTTCTTGCATGGAATTCAGAACCTTAGCTATGTAGTTCTTTAGTTCTTGAATTACACATGCCAGGTCAGGTATTTCAGTACTTTAAATATACAAGCATTAATTTTGAATGTGTCATTATCAGTATATTAGTGTGCATTCTCAGTTTGCATGTCAGTTTGAGCTATCCAGTATATTACAGAAATCCAGTCATAATGTGTTAATCATTTAACCTATTGGGAGTAGCATAATACCAAGTTGGACAAGGGTCAGTCACCCATATAGTTCCAAAACTACAAGCCACTTAAGTTGTAGGTCCCCTCTATGGGCATCATTTTAGTGATCACGCCAGCATGCCTCTTCACCTTTCACCATGTGCATTGGGTCCTTTTGATGGGGAATATACATCAGACTACATTTAGCTCATGTGGCTTTATGTCCATTATTAGTAGCTCCCATAGTTCAGTCACACTCTATTGCATTGACCACATTTCAGTACAATCAGTATTAACTATCAGCATGTTATAAAAGTGGTTTTTGTATTCGGTTAATTTAGCATTTAGTATCTATATCATGTTCAGTTTATATCCTTGCTTTATTGCTTGTGCAGTTATATTTTATTTCAGCTTTACTCTATCCTGCATGCTCAGTACCTCTCAAGTACTGACGCATACTCTGCGCTACATATTCTCGTGAGGTAGGTTCAGGTTCTCAGTTTCCAAATCACGCATAGATCGGTTCACGATCTCTAGCTTAGCAACATCAGTGGCGAGTCCGTATTTTTCGAGGACAACAGTCATGTTATTTACTTCAGTATTTCAGTCATTTAGTTTCAATTTTTCTAAATTTAGCTGGGGCGTGTCCCAGCACATCTAGTCAGTTAGAGGCCATTTTCAGACATAGTTAGATTCAACTTAGTATTTGAGTTTAATATTTCTCTTGTATTAAACTCTCAAATTTGATATATTCAATTTTAGAATGGGTATTCCCCATCATTTTCATTTTCATTATATTTAATCTTCCGTATTAGTTATTGTTATCCTTAGTATGCTCATATCATGCCAGTAGGGTTAGCTTGGGGTCACTTGTGATCCTAGGTCGCATGTCAACGTCTCAGGGGTTGCTCGAGGTGTGTCTGAAAGGCCGCGCTAGGTAGAGTCCTTTTTATGGGTGTTTAGTGCGCACCACATATAATGAGAGGGAGGCTACAAAGTGATTTAGGAAAACCTTCATTTTTCTTGTTACTCTTATTGGGTGTAAGGTATGATCTAATTCCTCATTCTAACTCAATGTTCTATGTTTCAGTGATCATGCCTACTCGTAGAGCTAACGTTAGGAATGCCAATGTCAGAAACGCAAACGCAGCTCCTCTGGTCCCATATCAAGAAGTTTCAAATGCAGAGTTCTGGAACGTCATTCAGATGGTGGCTCAAAGTGTTCCCAACCAGAACAATCAGTGGGTTCCAGTTTCGGCAGATACTAATGTAGGGTTAGCTGCAGCCAGAGTGCGAGATTTTGTTAGGATGAATCCACCAGAGTTCTTAGGATTGCAAATTGGTGAGGATTCCCAGAACTTCATTGATGAGGTCAAGAAGATCTTTGAAGTGATGTAGGTAACTAGGAATGATCGGGTGGAGTTAGCATCTTACCAACTTAAGGATGTGGCTCATATTTGGTATACTCAGTAGAAAGAGAACAAGGGTACATATGTAGCTCCTATGACTTGGGATTGCTTTAGTGAGAACTTTCTGGACAGGTTCTTCCTAAGATAGTTAAAAGCTCAGGAATTTATGAACTTATGGCAAGGTAGCATGACAATCCAAGAGTATGTGATCAAGTTTACCCAACTCTCTAGGTATGCTCCTCACATGGTTGTTGATTCCAAGTCTCAAATGAATAAGTTTCTATATGGAGTGTCAGACTTGGTGAAGACAGAGTGTAGAAATGCTATGTTCCTAGAAAATATGAGAATCTCTAATCTCATGACTCATGCTCAGCAGGTTGAGAGAGATAAGCTTAGGGAACAAGGTAAGGAGAACAAGAAGGCTAGGACTGGGAACTATGAGTATACTCAACAGAATCGGGTGGTGGAAATTGCTCACAATGTCAGTAGAAATTTTTAGCCCCAGCCCCTTCATCAGCTAGTGTTCCATCCTCCAAGTTAAGACAAGATCATAAAGGCATGGCATCATACTCTAAGTCTCAGGGGAGTGTTTCATGTACCAAAACCTACCCAACTTTCCTAAGTATGGTAAGAACCATCCGGAAGAGTGCCTTGTAGGAAAGGAAGGACGCTTTGGGTGTGGTCAGTTTGGTCACAGGTTGAAAGATTGTCCATCTAGACAGGGTCAAGAAGGTAACAATGGTAGAGCTTAGTCAATAACTTCAGCAGCACCAGCAGGTCGCCTGACTCATCAGGGTAACCCATCTGGTACTGTTGTATGCTCTCCAAGCTCGCTAGGACCAGGAAGACTCTCCAGATGTAGTCACTGGTACGTTACGAGTCTTTGACTTAGATGTTTATGATTTGTTAGATCCAGGGGCTAATCTTTCCTTTTTAACTCCTTATATAGTAGTCAAATTTGATGTTAGTCCAGAAACACTTTCAGAACCCTTCTCAGTCTCTACTCCAGTCGGTGACCCAGTTATAGCTAGACGTGTATAACGAAATTGCCCCGTCATAGTTTCCCAGAAAGTCACTTCAGCAGATCTTGTAGATTTAGAAATGGTAGATTTCGATATTATTCTAGGCATAGATTGGTTACATTTCTGTTATGCCTCAATCGATTGTAGAACTGGGGTTGTTCGTTTTATATTTCCAGATGAACCAGTCATAGAATGGAAGGGTAGTAGTGTAGCGCCTATAGGTCGATTCATTTCTTACCTTAGGCCAGAAAGATGATCTGTAAGGGTTGTCTCTATCATGTAGTTCGGGTTAAGGATTCAAGATCCGAAACCCCAACTCTTGAGTCAGTTCCCGTAGCCAATGAGTTCCCAGAAGTGTTTCTAGAAGATCTTCCCAGAGTTTCTCCCGAAAAGGAAATCGACTTTGGAATTGATCTCCTTTGAGATACCCAGCCTATTTATATTCCTCCTTACAGAATGGCTCCAGTTGAAAGACGTTCTAGATAAGGGCTTCACCAGACCTAGTATTTCGCCATGGGGTGCACCAGTGTTGTTCGTGAAGAAGAAAGAAGGTTCTCTCAGAATGTGCATTGACTATAGGCAGTTGAACAACGTCACGATCAAGAATAAGTATCCCATCCCTAGGATTGATTACTTATTTAACCAACTTTAGGGTGCTAGTCATTTCTCAACGATAGACCTCAAATCGGGTTATCATCAACTCAAAGTCATAGATACTGACATTCTGAAGACATCCTTCAAAAATCGGTATGGTCATTATGAATTTGTAGTTATGTCATTTAGACTAACCAATGCTCATGCAACTTTCATGGATTTAATGAACAGAGTGTTCAAGCAGTACTTGGACTTTTTCGTTATCATCTTTATTAAAGATATCCTCATTTACTCTAGGAATGAGGAAGAACATGTAAACGATTTGAGGTTTGTCCTGCAAACTCTCAAAGATCGCCAATTATTCGCCAAATTTACCAAGTGTGAGTTTTGGTTACAATCACTTGCCTTCCTTGGGCATATAGTATCCAGCGAAGGGATCCAAGTGGATTCTGAGAAAATAGAAGCAGTGAAACAATGGCCCAGACTTACCACTCCTACAGATATCAGAAGTTTCTTGGGACTAGTGGGTTATTACAGAAAGTTCGTGGAAGGATTTTCATCCATAGCCTCTCCATTAACTAAGTTAACTTAGAAAAAGGTTAACTTCCAATGGTCAGATGATTGTGAGAAAAACTTCACAGAATTGAAAAGTAGGTTGACTACAACTAATGTTTTGACTCTACCAGAGGGTTTAGACAGTTATATTATTTACTGTGATGCATCCAGAGTCGGCCTAGGTTGTTTGTTATGCAGTAGGGTAAAGTTATAGCTTATGCATCTAGACAACTTAAGGTGCATGAGAAGAACTATCCAACTCGTGACTTCGAGCTAGCAGCAGTGGTGTTTGCACTTAAGATTTGGAGACATTACATGTATGGTGTTCACGTAGATGTGTTCACAGACCATAAAAGTCTTCAGTATGTGTTCACCCAGAAAGAGTTGATCTTTGCCAGAGGAGATGGCTTGAGTTCCTCAAGAACTACGATATGAGTGTGCATTACCATCCTGGTAAGGCCAATATGGTAGCAAATGCTCTTAGCAGACTATTTATGGGTAGTGTAGCCCATGTTGAAGAAGAAAGAAAGGAACTAAAAAAGGATGTGCACAGAGTTGCTCACTTAGGAGTTCATCTTATGATCATATCAGATGGTAATGTAACAGTTCAGAATGGATCAGAATCTTCTTTGGTAGTGGAGGTGAAGGAAAAGCAAGACAGCGATCCGATATTACTTGAACTAAAGGGTGAAATCCACCAGCAGAGGGTTGAGGTTTTCTCCCAAGGGGGAGATGGTGTGCTTCCCTATCAGGGTCAACGATGTGTTCCTAAGGTGGGTGAGTTGTGACAGCAAATTCTTGCAAAAGCCCATAACTCCAGATATTCTATTCATCCAGGCGCCACTAAGATGTACCAAGATCTGTGGGAAGTCTATTGGTGGAATGGCATGAAAAGAGATATAGCAGATTTTGTCGTTAAGTGCCCCAATTGCCAGCAAGTCAATGTAGAACATCAGAAACCAAGAGGTATGAATCAAGAGATCGACATTCCTACTTGGAAGTGGGAAGTGATCAATATGGACTTTATCACAGGTTTACCTCGTATTCACAGATAGTATGACTCCATTTGGGTGATAGTTGATAGAGTTACTAAGTCTTCACGCTTTTTGGCGGTTAAGACTACAGATTTAGCGGAGGACTACAACAAGCTTTACATTAATGAGATAGTTAGGTTGCATGGGGCTCCTTTGTCTATCGTCTCAGATAGAGGTCCTCAGTTTACCTCTCATTTCTGGAAGTCATTTCAGAGATGTCTTGGTACTCAGGTTAACCTTAGCACAACATTTCACCTGCAGACGAATAGTCAGGCAGAGCGTACCATTCAGATCTTAGAGGACATATTGAGAGCTTGTGTGATCGATTTCAAAGGTATTTGGGATGATCACCTTCCGCTTATTAAGTTTGCTTACATCAATAGTTACCATTCCAGCATTCAGATGGCCCCTTATGAGGCATTATATGGGCGTAGATGTAGATCTCCAGTTGGTTAGTTTAAAGTGGGTGAAGCAACCTTGATAGGGCCAAATTGAGTTTATGATGCTATGGAGGAAGTGCAACTCATTAGAGATAGACTTAAGACAACCCAGAGTCTCTAGAAGTCTTATGCATATGTAAGGAGAAGGGAACTAGAGTTCCAAGTTCATGATTGAGTTTTCCTAAAAGTGTCACCTATGAAAGGGTGAGATTTAGCAGAAAATGAAAGCTCAGTCCTAGATATGTAGGCCCTTACAAGATCTTGAAAAGGGTTGGTAAAGTGGCTTATGCATTAGAGTTTTCCGCAGAACTAGCAGCAGTGCATCCGATTTTCCACATTTCACAGTTGAAGAAGTGTGTGGGTGATCCAGTATCTATTGTACCTTTAGAAAGTGTAGCTGTGAAGGATAGTCTCACTTATGCAGAGGTACCAGTTGAAATCCTTGATCGTCAGGTTCGAATGTTGAGAAACAAGAAAGTCACTTCAGTCAAGGTTTTGTGGGGAGTCAGTCCGTAGAGGGAGCTACTTAGGAAACGAAAGCATTCATGAACGCCAAGTATCCTCACCTCTTTACTTCCAATTCAATTCCAGCTTGAGGTAGTAGTTCCTCTTAATTTTTTCAGTCATTCATGTGCAGTTTCAGTCTTAGTACTATGTTCCTTCAGTTTGTACTTGCATTTTCAGCGTATTTGCGTGTTCTTGGAACTCAGTTCAGTCAGAAATCAGTCTTAGTATTTATTTTTTTGTGGTAGGGTTGCAACTCTTTCCTTCCATTTTCAACTAGTTAGTCTTCATTCAAGGATGAATGTTCCCAAGGGAGAGATAATGTACCACCCTGTATACAAGAAAAGACCAGATTGTAGTTTTTAGGTGTTACTGGTGGCACCCACGGGCACCATCCACTGTCCGTCCTGCAGGTCCGTGGTTCGCACCTGCAACCCTCTTCCCAGAAACCCCAGGAAAAATGGCTAAGTGTTGACCCACGGTCTATGGTCTTAGTTCGTGGATTAGGCCCCAAGGAACCCACCTCCAGTCGCGACTGACAACTCACCAGCACGGACCATCAGTCTATCAACGGATCGTCGGTGCCATTTGTCGGTCACTCCAACAGCAGTTAAGTCAGGGGTCTTTTGGTCTTTTCCTATTTTGTTGGACCCCTAAACTATGTCATTTTTACCCTAAACTATGTAGTTTTGGTTAGATTTAGCCTAGTAATATACCTAGAACTTACCTAAGTCAAATCATTCATCAAAATTTAGAAAGTTAGAACGCTAAGAGGAGAAAAAAGTCAAGAACCCTAGTTTAAGAACACAACAAGTTTCCTCTAGTTCCAGCCCTAAAATCGAAGGATTTCTCTGTGGAATACGTCACCAGGTATGTGAGATTTCACTAGTGGGTTCCTTTCACCCATTAGGTCCCTAGAATTCAGTAAGATTCTTGATTCACTATTAGTAACTAGACCTAGGGTTTCTAGTACTTTAGCAGATGATATGAATTAGTTAATTTAATGTTCCAAATTAGATTATCATGTTAATAATTGTTTTCTTGCATGGAATTCAAAACGCTAGCTATGTAGTTCGTTAGTTCTTGAATGACACATGATAGGTCAGATATTTCAGTACTTCAGATATATGTGCCTCAGTTTTTGAATGTGTCATTATTAGTATATTAGTGTGCATTCTCAGTTTTCATGTTAGTTTGAACTATCCAGTATATTACAGAAATTCAGTCATAATGTGTTAATCATTTAACCTATTGGGAGTAGTATAATACCAAGTTGGACAAGGGTCAGTCACCCATATAGTCCTAGAACTACAAGCCATGTAGGTTGTAAGTCCCCACTGTGGGCTTCATTTTAGTGATCATACCAGCATGCCTCTATACCTTTGGCCAGGTGCATTGGGTCCTTTCGATGGGGCGTATACATTGGACTCCACACTTAGCTTATGTGGTTTTATGCCAGTTATTAGTAGCTCCCACAGTTTAGCCAGACTCTATTGCATTGACCACATTTCAGTACAGTCAGTATTAAGTATCAGCATGTTATAAAAGTAGTCTTTGCATTCAGTTAATTTAACATTCAGTATCTATATCATGTTCAGTTTATATCCTTTCTTTATTTCTTGTTCAGTTATATGTTATTTTAGCTTTACTCTATCCTGCATGCTTAGTACCTCTCAAGTACTGGCGCATACTCTGCGCTACATCTTCTTGTGATGTAGGTTCATGTTCTCAGCTCCTGGATCACACATAGATCAGTTCTCGATTTTTAGCTCAGCAACATCAGTGGTGAGTCCTCATTCTCTGAGGACAATAGTCATGTTTTAACTTCAGTATTTCAGTCTTTTAGTTTCAGTTTTGCTAGATTTAGCTGGGGCATGTCCCAGCACATCTAGTCAGTTAGAGGCCATTATCAGACATAGTTATATTCATCGTAGTATTTGAGTTTGATATTTTTCTTGTATTAAACTCTCAAATTTGATATATTCAGTTTTAGAATGGGTATTCCCCATCATTTTCGTTTTCATGATATATAAACTTCCGCATCAGTTATTGTTATCCTTAGTATGCTCATGTCATGCCAGTAGGGTTAGCTTGGGGTCACTTGTGATGCTAGATCATGTGTCCGCATCTCAGGGGTAGCTCGGGGCGTGACATTACCTCTTTTAAGAGGATAGTTTGAGCAATTATCTCAAACTAGATAAAAAGTATGTTTTATACATTTGAGTATGAGTGTATATATATATTATTGGGAGTAGTATTGAAAATTGATATGGGGATGAGTTCAATCAACTCAAAATCATCATAAACCATGTACGCCAACATGGATAAAGGATCATACTTTTTAGATGACTTCTTATTTGTTTTGAGCATAGCTTAGTGGATCCACTTAGTTGAGGTGTTCTATAACTCGACAAGGTATAGGACAGTTCTGGCAGTGTGGGCGAAACACTCTATCATCACGTAGCTCATAGTGATGATTATCGGTTAGAGAATTTCAAAAATAGAGTCAAAAGTGTATTTTTATTATATCACTTAACATATCGAGTTCAGAAATGAGTAAGTATCTTTGCAAAGTTTTAATGATTTCATTTCCTTACTTTTTTACATCTAGTTTAGTATATATCTATATCTACTACAGTTCTTCCATTCACTAAATTGTTATTCAACTATATTACATACTCGTTCATTAAATATATTGATTTCATTCGACCTGAATCTTTTAATGATGCATAAAGGTTCTTAGGATCCTCAAGAGTCTGTTGAGATCAGTACGTGTGCTCACCGCCTTTTGAGTAAGACCTCTTTTTTTTCGTTGGACTCCATTTTTATGAGTTTTTAGTATTAGTAAAATTTTTGAGTAGTCGTGGGTCTTGTCCCGACACTCGTCTATATACAATAGAGGCTTCATAGATAGACATTTTTGGAGTGTCTTTCAGTTTTGAGATGTTTTATTTAAACTTATGTTTTATACTCAGTATATTCAACAAAGTTTTGATATTCGATAAACTATTTTTAAACGTTTCCTTGAATTTGATGCTTATGTATGCTTGAGTTAGTTTTCCGCTTGTAGTAAGCCAGGATGAGGATTCGCTTGGGGACCAACAATGATTCTCGAGTGTCGACCACGTTCAGGATGTAGGCTCAGGTCGTGACATAATCCACATATAGGAGGGGTCATGTCAAACCCCTGTACCACCTAAGAAAATACCTTGGGCGTGGTTTGATTAAAATAATAATAATTTTAAAAAAATAGTAGCAAATCGATAGACAAAGCAATTGAATTTGGATGTTCTAATAAACCCATAAATGGTTTAATCAAAGGTCAAAACAAGAGTTTAGCAATAATGTCAAAACACAAATCCTAAAATAAAATAGTTTGCAACAAGTCTTGATCAGTACCACATGACCATGGTACTTTATTTGGATTTCACTGGAAGAGTAGCTTCTTCTTCTTTATTTTTAAAAAAATATTGGACTACTCAGGTATATTTACCCTGAAAAAGCATCTTGAGTAGTTGATATTTTCCTCCATTTCCTCCGGGAACTGAATCATATTGGGGCGAAAGGTTTCATCATCATGCTCTTCATTAGGATCATCTATGTTCATCATGTCTT
>JAJOOH010011404.1:0-30233 GCA_029582605.1 Solanum gracilifrons | reverse complement strand
ATTATGAAACTGGTGTTGGTTTGAAACCTGAGTTTATTGACGGTGTTAGAGAGTTTATTGAACATACAATGACACTTGACATTTAAAAAAATAATGGATTGGTTAGGTGTCCTGCATGTTGGTGCTTAACATTCCATACTAATAAGTGTTCATTAACTAACGAAATATCTGAATGTAAAATGATAAGCTTTTTCATAAACACACGGGGTAATGAAGTCATCTAGACAGAATTTTCCATATGGCTAACAAACTATGTAAGTGTTCAAGCTTACATTGAATCACTAAGTATTTAATAATATATTCATGTTATACTAAATTATATTACTTTAAATAACAATCACGTAGGTTTACGATGAATACTCAAGTGTCGAAAATTTGCAATTAGTGAAAGAAGTAGCACTTGGACTTGAATCTCATTGACAATCAATAAGTATTGTGTCAATGGTTTTAAGTTTCAAACTGAAGAAGTTTCTAGGAACAAGAAAACAAATAATAGCGGTGTCTACATACAAGGTGATATTGATAGTACTGGCCAAACTATTGAACATTATGGTGTCATTCATTAGATTATTGAAGTGAGGTATTCAGTTTGGCCTAACATGAAGATTGTATTGTTTCGGTGTGAGTGGTTTGACCCATCACATAAAGGCACAAAGGTTGACCATCAACATAATATAATTGAAGTTAAGCAAACCATGAAATATAGAAGTTATGATCCTTTTATTATTGCACAAAATGCTAAACATGTGTATTTAACTCCATATCCATTGCGTATACAGAAAGCTTATTGGTGGGTTGTTATAAAAACTAATCATCTGGGAAGAATTGAAATTGACAATGTCTTAGATGTGGCGTATCAAAATGATGTTGCAATTGTTCATTAACAAGTTGATGTTGAATTGGAAACCACACTAGAACATCCTCAACACATATTAGAAGAAGTATCTGATAATGAGATAGTGAATATTGAGGGAGAAATATCCAAGAATGAGGAAAATGAATCATTTGATGACGAAGAATGGGACGATAATGAAAATGAAACAATTGAGGAGGAAGAATGGGAGAATTTTGGAAATAAAACAAGCGAGGAGGAATAGTAGTAGAATGAAAGCTAGTATATGTAAGTTAATTTATTTTGCTAATTTTATTTAATTTATGATTTTTATATATTATACATGTAAATTTGCATACAGATGTCATCAAGCGGTGACGGTGATAGATCTCGCGAGCATCTTGGAGTTAGACAGACTAATAGGGCAAAAAAGAAGAAGTCTAGGAGACCCATAGATCCTAAGGATATTCCAGGATCTATTTCTTTTGCGCCAGAGAGAATCAGTCATGATACTCATTTATTTATTGTTCCGTTTGGTATAGGGGAACCTCGGACATAGTATCCTAATTATCGTCGACCAGTCGGTGCTTCCTCTACTTCACAAGAATTCCCTCCACGGCACTATGAGGACCTACCTTCATAGGCTATTCGTCGAGCACGACCCTTATCGGCATGTAGGATATCGGATGGTACTCTATCTCCCATAGGTACATCTCCTCAGTTATCTGTCATGCAGATTAGAGATTCTAGTAGCGAGTAGTCAGATGTTATGGCTGCTACGCCTCCATTGACTCAGCGTTTTGTGCATCCTAGTGTATCATTTTCATCTACAGCTGCACCTAGTGCTACACCAGATTATGAGACGCCTACTCTAGCTCCTGGCCAGAAGGACAAACTTAGTAGAGTCATGATTGAGCCGGATGGATCATCGTAAATTTGTTTTGTTATCTATTTATTACTTTATTTTATTTATTTCTTATACTTTAATATATTATTCATCAACTAACATATTTATTATGTGTTTTTAAGGTAGAATTGTAATACCTCGATATTTGAAAAAACTAGAAAGAACTAGAATTAGAAAGAGTTATTTTTCAAAAGAATGAAAAATCTAGAAAATTAGTTAAGTTATGTTAAGTTTAAGTTTTGGGTCAACTTCAAACGACTATAACTCCTAGCTCAGGATGAATTAGGTGTGCTACCACATACCGTATGAAATATCTTTGAATTATCTTTCCAATGACGCTGCGTTTGCTCAATTCCAAGTTCTTGACGCTAAGATCGTGCATTTCATCAAGGGGTGATCCTTATGAGGTATGTGAGATCATATAGAGTTGGGTTAGTTCACCCACGCGCCAATCATGATTTGATTCAGCTTAATTATGTTCTTGAAAGAAGAGTTTATGAGTTTTTGATGAATATTGTTGAAAGTTTCATTTGAATCTTGATTGTTGGTGTTGTTGAGGAGTTCTTGATTTAGATTCATGAAATTAAGTGTCCTTTGAGTAGATTCTTGCATATTTTGATTATGTAGTAGAATCTAAGTGTTTGGGGAAAGACCCAATTGAGTTTAGAGGGTTTAGAGTTGAAAAACGACTAAGAGAATTCGTCAAAATCTGGAGAAAAGGGGTGGGGCGCCACGCCACTCAGAGCGCCCCACAAAGTGCTCTGATTTTGGCCTCTGGGGTGCCGCGCCAGCCAGAGTGCCCCAAGCTAGTCTCTGAAATTTACCATCTGGCGCCCCGCGCCACTCAGAGCGCCAGGGACACCAGGTTCTCTACCATTTCCCACTTCTTTCCATTTGAGTTCCCTAGCAACGTACCTAAGTTTTCTAGTTGATTTCTACACTCTAAGGTACACCTAAACATCATGAAATCATCCATAAACATGATATCATGAGCCTTGAATCCACAATTTAATTCAAGGAAAGTTAAGACTCAAGTCAAGAGAAGTTCATAGAGTCTTCCAAAAGTCTTTTACAAATGTTTTAACTTTGTTTTAAGGATTGACTTTTGAGCTTTGAGTTGAGCAAAGAGTAAGAGTAAAGTTCATTTCTTCAAAAGATTATACGGGAACTAAGTATTACCAAGAGTTGAAATGTTTTTACATTTAAACAAGAAAGGAACACCAATTTCTAAGAGAACCTTTGATCTAGTTTTGAGTAATTATCTCAAACGACAGAAAGAGTTTTTGTTTTTAATTCATATGAGCTGAGTATATTTTAGGAGTAGTATTGAGCACCGATATAGGGACGAGTTCATAATAGCTCAAGTCTCCATAAACCATGTAGCCATCGTGGATAAGAAATGGTCATATTTTTTTGATGATGCCTTAGTAGTTTTTAGCATAGACAAGTGGATCCACATAGTTGGGGCGTTCTATATCATGGCAAGGTATATGCCAGTTCTTGCAGCGCGGGAGAGATGCTGCATCATCACTTTAGCTCATAGTGATGATTGTCAGTTACAGAAACCCCCACAGTATTATATTACTTTATATGTAAACTGAGTTGCTATTGTATCTCTTTAATACATTGAGTTATCACCTAGTGTTTTAAATGTTTTGTATAAACTGTACCTTTATTGTTGTTTTACTTTGCATTTTAGTTGAGTATCCATGAGTTGAGTAAAGCTAAGGTAAGTGTTCTTTCAAATTCCTTTCAAGCGTGTGTCATGTTTAGGTTTCCCCTCGCATGCTCATATATTCAATGTACTGATGTCATTTGGCCTGCATTATTTTATGATGCAAATAGAGGTACCAGGATCAGCATCCAGTTCCTCGTTGATCCAGTTGAGCACTCAGAGTCATTTGGTGAGCCTCCTTACTTTTCAGAGGATTCACTTTTTATTACTTTGTTAGTCAGTTGTTAGGATGATCGGGGGTCTTATCCCGACATCCCTCTTAGTATTTAGAGGCTTCATAGACAATTAGATATAAGTTCTTTAGTCTTGTATATCCGTTGTTTTGCTAAAAGACTTGAATTGCCACTTTGGCTAATTTGAATGTTTATCCAACGTTTTAAGTTTACTTGAGACAGTTGTTTTAAAGTGCATTTGAATTATTGTATTAATGCTTTAAGTCTTCCTCTATGAGTTACGCTAGGTGAAGGGTTTGCTTGGGGACAACAATAGTTCTCAAGTACCAGTCCCACCCAGGGTGTAGGATCGGGGCGTGACAGGAATCCTGCAAAGGATGTTGTCTGGGTTTGAAAAGACTATGTTAGAAGACTTTTACACATGCTTATCACTCTTGGAACGAGATTGCAAACAGTATATGCCAGACGATGTTTAATGAATTTAAGGTATATATTTTTAGTTAAGTTTAATAATTTTAGTATAGTTTAATTTTTTTTACTATCGATCTAATTAACGCTAATCAAATTCTTTTTCAGACTGTGTGTACTTGGCAGCCGAGGTACAATATGGTCATTGTGACCACATTTAAGAGGAGGGCATCTGCGAGACTATCTAGCAGGCTAAAAAAAAGTTTGGGATACTGATCAATGTCCGGGTTGGATGTTTCTTCATGTTTTTGATGAATTGCGTCAGTATAAGAACACAAATAAGTTCAAGGCAATGTCCGAACAAGTCAAAAAGGATAAAGGCAGTCTTAAGGGTGGCTCGTTGCACACCGGAGGTGCAAAGACCATTGGAAGAAATACAAGAGACATGGTAAGTTCTAATTCAAATGTTTAAATATATTAAATAATTAGTTGATTCATATATATCGTTATAAGTTTCAGTTTTTATTTATAGGAAAAAGAAATGGGGCGCACTCCCATTGAACTGGAGGTTTTCAAGATGACTCATGTGAAGAAGAAAGAAAATGAGTTAGATCCAGATGTGTAGGTTGAGGAAAGGATCGAACAAACTTTTATAAGTTATTTAATATGAATAATATATATTAATAGTGAATATATTTATGATATGTATATATATTGATGTTAATTTTTATATTTAATATGCAGAATGACTTTAATCATTACGTCACTGAGAATCTAGATAGCTCTGTCCAAATGACACCTGAACTGTCCATCAAAATTTGGACATAAAAAATGGTAGGGGGACACACAAGGGTAGAGTCGATGGTCGAGGCTCTCGAAACCATGTAAGACGACTTCAGTCAGGCTTACAAGGTATTGGATCATCACGTCAAGCCGAGGAACTTGACGTTGTTCAGATTGCTGCTATGTTGGCTCAAATAGCACAACTTACATCGGCACTGGCAGAGTCGGAGTGGAGAAGAGTAGCTGAACAAGAATGCATGAGTACGACCATTCAGTAAATTAAAGAACAAGTGATGAACCTCGCTCGTTGACCTATTATATTTTCTCCGGCAGAGGAGACGACAATGATGAGGATGATGATTTTATAGATCGCACTCCCTAGTTTAGGTCTCTTTTATGAACTTTATGAACTTTTTGAAATTTTGAAACGAATCTTTAAAGACTTTATAAGTCTTTAAAGTGTGATATAGATACTTTTGAATGTTAATTTAAGTTCGGAAAAGGGTCAAAACTACGCTTAAACTATTCGAAATAGCTTAAATATACCCTTAAACTATATTTCACCTCAAAAATACCCTTCCTGTCTAACTATTGGGCCACATCTACCCTTCTAGTTAACGGAAGTATCCACGTGTGTGTTAAATGCCACATGGATGCCACATGTGCACGCCAAACAGACCACACCTGCACATAGATGACGTGAAGCCCTAATTTCACTCTCCCCCCTCATTTCATCCTGAAAAGTATATATTGAACCAAAAAAAGAAAAAATATTTGTGGAAACTTGTATACGTAACCGAATGAAGTAGATAAATTGTAATTTGATGACTATTTCAAATACAATAAATGAAACGATCTAAGGTATAATATAAACACACTCATCTTAATTAATCAATTAATACTAATTTGTTATTTTAATTTTTGCTAATAAATTAATTTTGTTTAAACAATCTTAGCGAAGCTTTCTTGTTTATTCAACTCACAGGCATGGCGCAAAGTGGCAGTTGCCGAAAGAGACCTAATATACTTATCACCGAAATATCAGGCACCGGAAAATACCTACGGCGACTTCCTTCGCAGTGGTGACTGAGCTCAGCCACATCAACGTTGGTGATTTCGCTAATGAGGAAAACTTGACGAACGAATGGGATTACACCTTCGATTGCTACTACATCAATGAAGACCTAGTAACTCTTTATAGATTTCTTAATTTAATTTTTTTTTACCAATTACCCTATTTTTGTTCAAGTTTTAGGCTTTTGTGGTCCCTAATCCAGAAGATGCTCTAAATTATTGTTAAGGAAGTTTTAGATTTTATGGAAAGTTAAAGAAACATTCAATATAATAGATTATTTAAGGATTAGATAGCAGAATTAATTTGAGTTTTGTTTAAATTGTGATCTTCAAAGTACAACATATTAGTATCGGAATAAAATGGAATTGAATTGAGTCAATGTGTATTGTATATTCATATAGATATACCCAAACAAGGGATGGATGAAATGAGGGGTGGGGGGGGGGGGGGGTGAAATTAGAGCTTTAAGTCGTCTATGTGGAGGTGGGGTGTGTTTGGCGTGAACATGTGGAGTCCATGTGGTATTTGAGCACACACATGGATGTTTTTTGTTAGGCAGAAGGGCATGTGTGGTCCAATTGTTAGACGGAAAAGGAATTTTTGAGCTGAAATATAGTTTAAGGGTATATTTAAGCTATTTCAAATAGTTTAAGGGTACTTTTGACCCTTTTTCGTAGTCGTCTATGTGGAGGTGGGGTCTGTTTAGTGTGCACATGTGGGATCCATTTGGCGTCCACGTGGCATTTAACACACACATGGATACTTCCGTTAACTAGAAGGGTAGGTATGGCCCAATAGTTTGACAGAAAGGGTATTTTTTGAGCCGAAATATAATTTAAGGGTATATTTAAACTATTTCTGATAGTTTAAGGGTAGTTTTGACCCTTTTACGATATAAGTTTGTTCTTTTATGTTTTGTGTAGCTTCTTTATAATGTTATATGTTGATTGGGCTGAATTAAATTGCATTTGCAGGTGGGCAACAAAAACTGGCGTCAAAATAATTGCAGAAAAAGCGATGGATGGGTGGTTTTCTCCATCGCTTTTTTGGGTTTTATTTTTTTTAAAACCGAGAAAAGAGATGGACAGAGTCCTTTAGTCCGTCTCTTTTTTGGATTTTTTAAATAATTAATTTCCTGAAAAGCGATAGGCAGGGTCATTTAGTCCATTGCTTTTCTGGGATTTCAAAATTTAAATTTCCATAAAAGTGACGGACTACGTCGCTTTTTGGAAATAAAAAAACATGAAAATTTTAAAAAAGCGACGGACTTTTTTTTTAAAAATTCCTGAAAGAAAAATAAAAAGTGCAGTCCGTTGCTTTTGGCCGTCGTTTTTCAGCAGTTTTTTAGTAGTGATATTAGTAATACATAGAATTTAATACCATGGTATTAATCTATGTAAAGATATACCCCTCAAATCCTTTTAACGATTTTGTTTATTTTCTGTGTTTTATGTTTTATATTGGTACTAGTAAATCTATTTAAATAAATTAACTTACAAATTTTATTATATAGATAGAATTGTTATTTTGGAAAAGGGTAAAAAATACTCCTAAACTATAGAAAAAGGTTTAAAAATACTCTTCATCCATCTTTTGGTCTAAAAATACCCTTCCATTCACCTTTTTTGCTCACTTGTACCCTTGAAACTAACAATTCTCTCTTTATTCTTTATTTTTTAAAAATATTTATTAGGAGTCATTCTCCTATTGGATAATATGAAGAGCCTACCTCAATTGGATAATTTCCAATTATTTATCCAAACCAAAGCAATATACCTCTTCAAGACCCCAATTTTTTTTATATAAAAAAAATATTGTAGTTTTTATTATTTATTTATTTTAGGATCTAACTCCTTTCCATTTCCTCAAATTTTTACTTAGATTGAAGACTCATGACATAAAAAAAATAATGGCTAATATTTAATTAATTAAATCAAGATTCCGAAACATGATATAGATGATTAATATTTTCTAGGAAAGAGGCATAAATTTCCTCTTGAACTTGTTTCGAAAAGTCAGTTACACTCTTAAACCATCATAGTGACCTATTACACACCTATACTATTCAAAAGTTAATTTTCTTACCTCCTAAAACCAACGTGGAAAAAAAAAATATAGGTGCGTAAGTTTGAAATTAAAGTAAAAATAAATAAATTAGAATCCTCTTTTCCAACCCCACCCCCCACACCTCTTCTTCTTCAAACCCCACCCATTGTCCTCTTCTTTTTCATTCTTTATTTTCATCACACTTCTTTTTTTTTTATCACAATTTTAAAGAACAATTTGTTTTTATTCGCAATTAAGTTAATTCCATAGATTTGTTAGTGAATAATTGTATTTTATCTAGAAAATTTTTGATTGATTGTTTCTATCTTTTTCATTTTTTTTACTTTTCCAATACAAATAAATATAATATTTGAAGTGTGAGTTGTTTAACATTTACTAATTGAAAAGACAAATATATCACTACATGGCATTTGTGATCTTTAGTGAATATCGTATTGTTGATATATATATTTTGCGCAATTTATAAAATTGCATACATATTAAAAGAAATAATTCATAAGTACCCCTGAACTATGATCAAGATCTCAACGATACACATTTACTTATGTTTATAACATTTTTTTAGGTATTAAAATAAAGTTAAGCTATAAAATAAATATATTTAATGTTAGAAAAAGAAAATAGGTGATATGATCATACTAGTGATATGATAATAAATATTCTTATTATATTTTAATATGATGTAGGAGAAGAATTAAAATGCAACTTTGAATATTAATGAGGAACAATATGATAGTTGAACTTTTGTATGATTTAATATACTCGTACAAGATATGACAATAAAAAAATTAAAAATAATATTTTAATATTTTATACGCATTACGCGGGTACATATACTAGTAACATATATATATAGAACAATAATGGAGACAAGACCACACATAAAATTTTAAAAAATACATTTTCTATTACTCATTTTAATATTATGTCAAACACATACTTCCTCGATTTTATTGTTTGTGTTGAGGTAGAGTTGAATTTTATTTAGTTGCTTATATCAAATCTAACCTGTTTATTTTTGACCCGCCCTGATCCACTTATTTGTGAATACTATTAGTGTGCCTACTTATCTTTTTGAACTCCTTCGACGTAAATCATGCCTCTTCCTTGAAGTCACAATATTTGCAATACTTTGGCATGTAATCGCATAAGAATTTTATTCATGTTGAGATGATTTCCTCAGAATATTTCTTCTTAACTCCAACATTGATCCGTTTGAGAAATTCTTTCACTAAGTCCACTTCAACCTTTACCTTGACATAACTAGGTCTAGATTTGCTTATTGTATCCATGACAACATGTAATGGTTTTTCCACTTCTTTGGCCACCGTAAACAAGGATTCTTTAACGAAAAAATTAGGTGATATGGATGAAAAAGAGATCCACGTTAGGGCAGTTTCCGCCTCTAGGTTGAACTAGGGTTCCCACTTTAGAGGTCACATCTGATATTATATTGGTCCTTAGCCTTCAAAAATTACGTCGATTTTGACATGAAATGTACGTAATCTTTCATATTGGTAAGATGAATTAGTATGTGTCTATCACTCAAGAATCCTTCCTTACATTCAGACTTGAATCTCACACCGTATAAGATCAATTTACGAATCTTTTCTAGGTTTGACCAGCTGTAAGAAAAAAATTCAGTTATGGCATACTGTAATTCTTCTTTAATGATCATGATTTGAACCTCTTCTTCCTCCTATAATACAGTTGGATTTCCATGGATGTAAGTAATATCTTTGATAGGGATAGGCATTGTGATTTTGGCTTCTACTTTATTAAAAGTTGTTGCATAGTTCAATGGTGGTTTTGGTGGTGGTTCACTAGCATGGAGTGTAGGATTTCTATCGCTACGTTGACAATGACGCCTCCCAGTGAAGTTAATCTGATGAAAATTTAGGGTATTGGTACGAATTCCTTTGGTAGCTCATCACTAATGTGGAATACCAGATTATGGTAACACATAAGTTGGGCAGAGACAAGTAGAAGAAATTTTAATTAGGACAAAGTTTATATAAGTTGTAGAAACATAAAAAAAACTGAAAAAGATTAATGAGTCATTTGGAAGGGAATGATAGGAGAAATAGTCCATGTATTTGTATGGTATTATTTAATACTATGTTTGGTAGGAATTTAATGCCTATGTATAACTAATTCATGGATCAGTTATACACCCTACATGGTATATGATGTATAACTAATACCTTACATTTGGTGATATTAGGAATACATAGAATTTAATACCATGGCATAAATCTATGTAAAGCAAAAACAAAATATCCCTTAAATTCTTTTAACGATTTTGTTTATTTTCTGTATTTTATGTTTTATATTTGTACTAATAAATTTATTCAAATAAATTATCTTACAAATTTTATTATTTAGAGAGAGTTGTTTGTTGTTAAATAAATCCAATACAAATCAATATAATATTTAAAATGTAAGTTGTTTAACATTTACTAATTAAAAAGGCAAATATATCACTACATGGAGTTTGTGACATATTTATAAATCCAAACACCCGCATATGCTTGATGTGATACATTGTATGTTTTTATATGATGATTGACTAGAAAAATTCAATGGTAAATGCAAAATTCATTTTACTATTAAAACATTAAGGGTTTTATTAATCATTTGATATATTTTTAAAAAAAAATTGTTCTCAAATAAAATGGTGGTCAAGTGAAATCCAATACTATAATTCTAATTAGGAAAAATATTTATCGTGTAACTATGATAGTAAGATCTATATCTACCGAGGCAAAGAATGAAGGGCAAGTGAATCTAATGTTTTTTCATTTTCAATACTTTTCTTCAATGCAAAAAAAAGGAAAGAAAATAAATTTCTAGGCTCTCCAAGTTATTTTAAAACACAATTTCCTATATAAAGTTGTTGGTGTTAAGACCAAAAATCACAATTTTACTTTCACAATTTCGTAGTGATAGTTTAGACATGACAACACGAATCAACAAGGGTCGTCAAAGGGTTGACATGGTGAAAATGAAGAATGCGAGGAATTTACAAGTTACGTTTTCTAAGCGTCGTGCTGGTCTGTTCAAAAAGGCTAGTGACCTTCGTGGTACTGAAATTGTCATTGTGATATTTTCCTTGGGCGATAAAGGAGTTTTCTCCTTTGGTCACCCTAGCATTAACACGTTAGTGTAGAGGTTCCTTGGGAGGAACCTCCCTTTACAAAATAACGATGTCTACAATCAACAAATCGTGGCTCGTAGAGAAGCTGGTATTTGTGAGCTCAATACCAAGCTCATGAACCTCGAAGGGGTTCTCCAGATGGAGAAAAATCGTGGAGAATCCCTTCGAGAAATTAGGAAGAGAGCTAATGGTCTATGGTGGGAATCTCCTATGGAAGAACTTAACTTATTCCAACTTCAACACTTGAAGAAGGCATTGGAAATTCTAAAGCAAAAGGTTGAAAAAGAGGCACAAATGGTGAATAATAATGCATTCGCATTTCAGACATTGGGAAGTGCCTGGACTCCTCCTAATTGTACTAGGTAAAGTTCTTCATATGGACTCAATGTTGGTGGACCCTTTGCTAATAGGGTTAGTGGATCTACTTCTTCCATAGTTCCCAATGACTAGTGCGAGTGTTATGGAATTGTCAAAAGTAAAATTAAAAACTTAAGTATTATATTATGTGTCGAGGTTCATTTGTCATTTGAGTTGTTCATCATGAAATGTTCATGAGTTATGATTCAGTCGAAGTTAGCACTAGGTGTTGTGTGATAACGTCCAAATATACTTCTTGAAAAGAAATATAACCGATCGTATGCAATATATTTACCTAACTATGAGTCAGGGTCGATCCTACAGAGAATATGGAAGAATATTGTCAATAGCAAATATTTAACTCGATAGTCGTTATTTAAAAAAGGGGGGGATTTAAATTGAAATAAAAATAAAAAGAATAAAAATAGCTTGAACTAAGTAATTATTTATATTCAGATTATTAGAAATAACTAGGAATGTGTTCCCCATGATTTCATAAAATAGCAAGAATATCATACTAGTGATCTATTTCAATTTTTAGCATGCAAGATTAGTAAGTTAGGTATCCCTAAGAGATTGGTCCTCCAAATAGGGAATTTGACCCCACACCTTGGTCCAGCTAAATGGGTATACTTTACTAACCCTTACCTTTACCTCAGATTACACATCACATCAATGTATGACTTAGTTTTCACTCTCGCACCAATTGACATTAGACTATTAGATAGAATCCATGATATCTCTGTTGTTAATTCTTTTCTCATTAACTACCTCCTTGGTCCGGCAAGTAGCAACGAGGTGAGTTCTAACATTTGCAATCGTTAAAAAAACTTCTAAACGAAAGAATTAACAATACATGCATAAAAATCATTCGAGAATCACTTTGTAAATAAACTTACTTTAATAATTCATCATGGTTCCCACAACCCTAGTCAGAGGCAAACCCAGGATTTGAAGATAGGGGGGGCACTACTAAGAGTGACTCAAGGGTAAGGCTAGGAGTGGCACAAGGGTAATGTTAGCAAAGCTTGCTTAGGCCTCCAAAAGTTTGAGGCCCGAAAAAATCTTAATAGTGAATTTATTATTTTGTTTCACTTAAACCAATATTGAACATTATAATTAAAAAAAAGAGAACAATCTACTTTTTATCAAGAATATTATTGAACTTTGAATAAACAATTCAAATCTTCATATTAAAAAATAAAGTTTGCACCAACATCCAACGTGATGTATTGTAGACAAATGTCTAATATTTTGTTCACTAAAAAAATTCACATACAATTAAATGAGAAAAATTATGGCCAAAGTTTAAGTTGATCGAAGGCCAATAATTTAGCACTAATATAACAAAAATAGATCATCCATTCATATTTGACACCGATGAGTTTTCATATTCTGAAAACCATCAATGATAGCATCGTTATTTACATTTACAAAAATATCCTTCTCAAAGTAACAAACTAAGCAATCATTTAAAAATTCATCACTAATACTACTACGCAGTTTGTTCTTGATATACTTCATGGATGAGAATGCTCTCTCTACCGTTGCTGTAGCGACAGGTAAAATCAAGGTCAACTTCACAAGTAAGTACACAAGAGAATAAGTCTCTATGAGATTTGCATTAACCAGTGCTTTTGCCGAATCACCAATTCCTTTCAAATCAAAAAATCTAGGATCACCACGTCGCATATGTATTATGAAAGTATCAAGTTGGTGACTTAGATTTCGAAGTTCTTGTTCGCCAAATTCATCTGGATAATGTTTGGCCAATATCATTAATTTTTCCTTATCAAAATTAGCAAAAGCATTGACCGGATTCAAGCTTGCCATACCAAGAAGCAAGTTACCACTCACAACATCAAATCGATTATTAAGCTCTTGCAGTTGCAAGTCAATAATAGCATAAAAGAGCTCAACACGTACGTGATGTGAATAATTAATACTACAAGACTTACGCTTTGACTTTCCAGGAATATAAAATTCATCCATCTTAGGTACTGAAACTTCATGTTTATCACAAAATAAAGAAACTTCATTCATCAAAGATTCCCACCTGTCATCTCTCAGCAATTGCAGTCTCTTTTTAGTAATGTCAAGAAATAATATGGCAGTAACAATATCTTTCTCCTTTCTCTACAATGCTGCACTCAGCTCATTTGACATCGCCAATATTTTCAACATCAAATGAAGCAAGAAAACAAATTCAAATTCATTGATCATATTCAAGAAAGCTCCTGCTTGCAATCTATCATTAGGGCTGGAACCTCCATATTTAATTGCATCAAGCACATGAACTACTCATGAAAATAAAATAACAAAGTTATCCAATGTTTTAAAATGAGATCCCCAACGAGTGTCACTTGGTCTTTGAAGCCCTCGTTCTTGATTGAAACCTTTTCCACTTTGAACCTCACCGCTTTCTAGTAGTTGTTCCAACCTCTATGCTTGATGGTCCCGATGTTGATCTCTACGCTTTAACGATGATCCAACCACATTCAACACGTTAGCAATAATAGAAAAGAAGTTGTCCACAAGTAATTTTTTTTTTGGCAACAACTACAACTGTCAATTGTAATGGGTGAGCAAAACAATGAATGCAATGTGCGGATGGAGTTTCTTTCAAAATTAAAGCATAAAGACCATTCATTTTTCCCTACATGTTACTAGCCCCATCATAGCCTTGTCCACGTATTTTAGATGTACTCAAAGAGTGTCTCAAAAGCAAAGAACATATCATTTCCTTCAATGATTGTGCAGATGTATCACCAACACGAACAATAGCAATAACTCGCTCATTCACTTTGCCTTTTTATTAACATACTTCAAAGCAAGGGCCATTTGTTCATGGTGTGATATGTCTTTAGATTCATCAACTAATATTCCAAAAAAATCTCCATCTAAGTCATCAATTATAGCTTTCACGATTTCTTGTGCACAAGAACTCACAATATCCTTTTGAATTTTTGGAGAAGTCATCATAGCATTTTTTTGGCCATGTTTTAAAATAACATTATTCATATCCGAAAGCATTTTTCCAAGCCATTCCAAAGGACCTAAAAAAAGGCCTTCATTTTTTGAAGACTCACTTTCATCATGACCTCGAAAAGACGATCCAAATTCCAAGAGGAACCTTGCCACATTAGTAGAAGCCTCTAAACAAATTCGATGCTCACTTCTTGTTTTCTCAGATTGCTTGTTAAAAGCAAATTGAATGGACTGAAATTGATTCGCAAAATTTAGCATCTTGTTGAAACACCTATTGTGGACGCTATTTACTTCACCAACATGTAAATTGTATCGTTCCAAACTATGATTCCAAGTCTTAAAATCAGTTTTCGTGAAAAAATCACATGTATTTCCCTTTACATAGTCGTTTTTAAATAAATAGCAACATAAGAAAAATACAACCTCTTTCTTCATACTATACTCCAACCAACTAGAATATGAACCCTTCAACCATGTCTTACAAAATCAACGCATTTTCATTCCGAATCTAGTTTGAGGATATTCATTATCATTTATATCCGGTTGACAAGACCTTTGTTGAATATAGTGTCTTCTCACTTCATCTCGTATTCTAGGGCTGTATTTATCAATGGATATTCTTTCTCCAGGATCCGGTTTAAGTGACTGCAAATCAAACTCATCTATCAAACGCGAAGAATTGTCTCTAAAACTAGCACTTGGTTGAGAAGAATTATTTTTCGTCAAAAATCTATCCATCTCAAAACACAAGAATCAACAATAAATTATTGCAAAAAAAATACATTTATAAAGAAGAACTTACCAATTTACGCAGAGATAATAGGAGTAGGACTTCAATTATGCAGTGAAGAAATAAGAATACTTGTAAGTTGTAGATTTTCTAGCAGTCTTAAATTTTGTTTAAAATTGTGCTAGGGAAAATTAGTCTTATATTTTGTTTAGAATTGTACTAGGGCTTTTATTTATTTTTAAATTCAATTAAGAAAGGAATGGGACCAGATGACAAAAAAAGGGTGGTTACGAAAGGGGGTGGGGCTAGATGGGGTGGAAAAAATGAGTTTTAATAAAAAAAAATTAGAGAAAAGGCTGAATTTAAAGTTAAAAAAATATTACCTTCGCTGGGAATCGATCTCACGCAGTTGCACAAGGAGTTGGCGCATTCGACCAGTGCACCCAGAACAACTTTTGGTTGTTTGGATGCACAATTAAATATATGTTCATTTTATCAACGATCTATACATATATATGGCTTTTTTTTAAAAGTTACCTGGTGCATGTGGGTCCGCCGCTGACCCTAGTTATGAAATTTAGCTACTCATTATCTCAAAAACACAATCAAATTTTTTTAAAATAAATATACTTGTGTTAAGCATAAAAATTTAAGAACAATAGCTAAAAAAATTTTTATTAATCACGAATACAAATAAATAATAAAGAAAAAAAAAGAATAAACCATAATTCTCCGACATCCACGGCGGCTCTTCCAAAGTTTCTAAGCTAGAATAACATTTAAATTGTGTATTGTTTCTTGGTTCTTGGCTCCCCTAAAGAATAATTTTTCATGCCCTATTTATAGATATATAAACCCTAAATAAAATTATTAAGTTCAAGACAAATTAGGAAAACAAAACCCAATTAAATTGGATTTTCCGTGTTTCTGGAAGCCACCGCCTAACAAATTGTTTGGTCTCTTAGTAGCTGCCACGTGGTAGCAATTTGATTGAAAATTGGTGGCTCTTTGAATATGTAGAAACATATTATTTTATTAACTTTAATCCATTAAACTATGTGCTTGATTTCCTTCTTCAACCTTCCATCTTTAATTCGTTTTAGCTCCAAACTTCTTCATTTTTCCACCAATTTAATTCTACAAATAAAATATACTATTTAGTACAATTCATAAAATTTATGCTAAAAAGAATAATTAAAAGATAAAATATGAGGTAAATAATAATTAAATATATATAATTTTAGCCTCACATCATTGTGTTCATCAGTTATGATTTAGTTGAAGTTAGTAATTTTAATTATATATGTTATGTTATTAGTCCATTGTCATGTTGATTTTATCCTGTGAATTGCATAAGATATAATCTCTTCTTTATCAACATATATCAAGATATTACAAACTATTGAGAAGCAAAGGTTTTTCTTCAATACCATGATTTTCTGCCTCCAGAGGATTAGATATATATAATAGCGATCCAATATCCAAATGTCTTATCTCTGACATTTTTCTGATGTATATCTAGTGGGAGCATCAACCCTATCCATTTATCTTAGAAGAATTATGGTCTGTAGATTTCTCAATTCTTGCAGAAACATATCTCAAATGTACAAGCTGAGGTATTACACAAGAGAAATCATATTCAATTGAAAATACGTATAATATCTTAAGCAACTTCAACTGTAGAATATTTGTTTTGGCATATCTACTTGCATTGAAATAAAAGTGCGGATTATACCATTGCTATGTCGCTTACGATAATCATGTTTCTCTTCAAGTGTAGAAAGAAGGATCACTCACCGTTGATCATATATGGATTTACTTAGGCATAGTTGGCGAAGAAGATCATGAATTTTCAAGTTCTTATGCTTCCATTAGTCCTTCGTGTACAAGCTAAAATTAGACTTCTATCCGTTAACTCTTCTAGATACTCCTATGCGACCACTTCTAACCTTTTATTGTTTCTAATCATCTTGGAAACATTAATCTCTTTATCTTCAGGAAAACCTCCTAAGAAAGAATTGATTGAAGCTGTTCGGATACAGTACCAAAGAATCAGTTCAGATATTCCTCAACATTCTTCCAATTATCATGTGTTGGGTCCATTTGACCAAGAAGTCCAGCAACGACAACAATCGAGAGAGGTAATCCTCGACATTGTAGTACAATATGCTTCCCTAGTTCTACTATAGTAGAGGAGGAAACAAATCTTTTTTGAATGATTTTTTGGTGAAGTTCAAACTGTCATCAAGACTTATAAAAGTATTTCTATGAGGTGGAAAATCAGGACAACTGACATAATCAGCAACATACAAGAGCTGAGTGGTTAATAGAATTCGACTTATATTGTCATCATTTGGAAATATTCTTTGCATTTGGTCCCATGCCTTAGTACTCTATATATCATCTTTGACAATTATAAATATCCCACCCTTCAGATGTCTTTACACAATCTTCATTAGTTGATCATCGCTCATTTCTTGATTGCTTCCTGTAATTGTAGAGACAACTTCAAGAAGCATTTCTCTCTCATTGTATTCTTCGAAGAGAGTGACCCATGCATGTTTATCAAATTGAGAACAAATATAATCATCATAAACTTTTTTGGCAAGAGTTGTCTTTCCTATATTGCACATACCAAAAATTGCTACGACAGCTAAATCGTCTGTTTGGGCAGTGAGGTGTTCAAGTATGGCATTGAAGTCATCCTCCATCTCAACAATAGTATTTTTTTACTAATTTGTATTTTTTTCTGGTGAGGACTTATTCTGCAGATTTTCTTACATGCTTGTTAAACTCAATCTGTGGCACTTCTTTCCCGAGAGAATCAACATCTTTTTCCAGTTTTAGAAATTTTTACTTGAAGTATTTACAAGCCCCTTGTCATGACCTACAACTTTATCATACCACTTGGGCATGAAATTAAAGAATAAGTGAGATAGCCTTAGTGGGAAGTGTCTACAGTTTCGGAGAGGTTTGAAGAAAACTGTAGAATATTATAGAAGATTACTTGGAAGGCCTAGACTTGTTAGAGAATTCTAGAAAAGTGGCCTATATGTAAATATGTAGGGACTTGTATAGCAATTTGTTTTTGCACTTTAGCCCTTAGGTGTGAACTATAAGTAGGAGGGCATTCATTTGTAACTCAATCAAGAAAAAGCAAGAAATATTACATGATCGTAAATATGTAAATATTTACGTGAGCTTGAGCTTATCGTGAAAATATCGTAAGTTGTTGAGTGCCTTACAGAGAGTTTAGTTGAAGTCTAAGTCCATGACATTCTTCTCTATATCAACTAAAACAATGCTTCTTAGGCTTGAATCAACTTTATCTCCTGCTTTGTATATTACATCTCTGATCCTCTTTTCTATAACCTTAAGAGTTTCAATATCTTTGGCTTTCTTTGTCGTATCGTCAAGGAAAACTTGCACAACAGAAAGGTTTTGATAGAGAGATTGAACATGTTGTTGTGTACAACTTCAACAAACCAAAGATCAGTTAGGTTTGAAGAGTTGTTCCAGTGTATACATAAGTGAAGAAAGAGAAGCATATTTCTATTTATTTGTTGGAATAACTAAAAGATAGAGTCTTGCAGATTTAATCTCTCTGATTTTGTCCAAATCGTTTACTTTTCCATCTCTAAATTTTTATAATTGGGGAACAAAGACATATGATACCTACCCTTTATCATTTGTTTAGTTAAATGAGATGATGCATGAGAACACAACCAATTACAAAAGAAGAAAATCTAATTGTTTCACTCAATTAATACAATACTATAGATATGAGATGCACATGTACAACCCAAGTTCTTTTCTATTTTATATAATTGTGAGACAAGGTGTGGTGCACTCATTGAGTTCACCAGCAAGCCCCTGCAGTTTGAAATGATCTTTAATCTGAATTTTGAAATGTTCGTGTAGAAAATATATGATACGTTTTCATTATAATTTACAACCTTAAATAAATATATGTGTTGAAAGTTAAAAGAAAGACACTAAGGATTAGTTTTGTTCGTTGAAAAATTTATTTAGTACTATAATTTTATTAGTAATATATCAAAAAAGTATATTTTGATGTTTATGTTCCATACCCTCCAAGTGAATGACAACTGTTGTAAAGAAAAGGAAGTAAAGGAGAAAGTGAGCTGAAAAAAAGAGCAAAAGAGAAGAAAAAGCTTCCGTGGTCTTCTTTATTTCTGATGCAACTTGAAACTAAGAGACCTACCTATTAAATAGGCTTACAATGGAACTGAAATACTAAAATTTAGGTACCCACTAATTCCTAATTAGGTATTAGTCTGGCACAAAGGAAAGTGAGAGTTGGTCAAATATCATTGAATCACTTCTCAACACCCTCCCCCGTACTCAAACATCCAAACTCCAAGTTGACCTCTGAAGAACTCGTGCTTTGCTTAGAAAAGTAACTTCGTGAAGATGTCTGCTATTTGCTCGTTTGTAACACAAGACTTCAAAATAACTTCACCAGTAGAGACAAGACCACAAATATAGTGATAGTAAAAAAGTTCAGTTGCACCAGTTGGTTTTTGATTAAAATCTGCAACAAGTCTCCTTAACCAAATTGCTCAACAAGCTATAGAGATTTCTGCAATATATTTAGCCTATGAAGTTGATAAGGCCACCACTTCCTACTTCTATGAACTCCATGAAACTGCTCTAGATCCAAGATTAAATGAGAAACCATGTGTTCTATTTCTATCATAAATGATGCATGCATAATCACTATCAGTTAAGCCAGTTAATGTGAAATTTGTTATCTTAGAATACCAAATTTCATGCTCTGTTGTCCCAGCTGTATATCTCAATGTTCTATTTTTAGCTTCAAGGTGGAGCTTGTTTGGATTGTGCATAAATCTCTTTATGACTCTAACAGAGAAAACAATGTATGGTCTTGTATGGGACAAGTAATTCAAACCACCAACCAGACTTCTAAAATAAGTCACATTTTACAATTTTAAAACCATCTTCACGACAAACTTCTCATTAATATTCATCGGCATAGCAGCAACTTTACAATTTACCATAGTAAACTTTTTCAAAAAAATTGTTGCGTATATTTTGTTAAGGAAATATGCCTTCAATTTCCTATTTCACCTCAAGACCAATAAAATAATGCTACAGACCCAAATCAGACATCTCAAATTTTTTTATCATGCAGTTTTTAAATTCAGTGACGATAGACTCACTCGAACCTATATATATCATATCGTCAACGTAAATACATACCACCAAAAAATCATTTTTACTTCTTGTTTTACATAAAGAGTAGACTCATTGTTACTTCTTTCAAAGCCATTCTAATGGAAATATGAATCAATCTTAAAGTACCATGTCTGTGACGCTTGCTTTAAGAAATAGAGTGCCTTTTTAAAACTTGTAGACCTTATCTTCTTTACCATTAACTACAAACCTTCAGGCTGTGAGACATAGACCCCCTCTCTCAAATCACCATTTTAAAAGGCAAATTTATCATCGAATTGGTGCAGTAGCCAATTAAAATTAGCAGCCAAGGCTAAAAAAGTTTTCACAGTTTTAAATAGGGCAATAGGAGAAATGTTTCTTCAAAGTTAGTACCTTGTTGTTGGGAATAACTCTTTGCGATGAGCCTTGCCTTTTGTTTTTGGATGCTGCCATCAACATATACTTTTAAACAGCCATTTGAGCCCAATAGCTTTCTTTCCTTCCGGCAAATATACCAAGCCCCATGTCTAATTCTATTAAATAGACAACAACTCCTCTTCCGTAGCTTTGCACCATTTATTCTTTCTCTTTAGCATCTTTTAAATAAATACGATCTGAAAGAAGTAAAGCAAAATTACTAGATGTATTTTCAACATATGTGTTATTTTGTTTTTTATCCCTGGTTGATCTTCTTAATGCAGTTGTCTTAGCTGATGGTTCTTTCAATGTTGAAGATGTTGCTGGTGCAATTGATGAGACACTCGATAGATTTGTCAAAACAGGATGTGCTCCATACTCTTGATGAACAATATTGTCAGAAGGTAGAAATTAAATATTTGAAATTTCATTTCCTGAATTAAAGTTCCAACTTGCTTCTTCATTGAACACAACATTTTTATTTACCATTTTCTCACTCACTTGATTATATAACTTATAGGCTTTGGGTTGTGTTCTATATCCAATAAAGATATATTTTTCACATGTGAGAAAATCCTTTAACAATTCCATTGATGCTAATCTTGAAGAAAACTAGATCACAAAATATTCTTTTACTTAAATCAGGCACAACTTTTCATGAAAACATCTTTCATAGATTCAAGCTTCTTTATAAATTCATGTCTTTTAGGATTGACAATCAAGAATAATGCCTGGGTTCATGGGAAATCAATAGTAAAATATGTAATTGATTCAAAATTCACAATAAGATTAAAATCATACAATTGAATCAACACAATTTGAACCTATGAATAATTGAATGAAAACCTAATCAATTTTGGTGAAATTGAACTTGGAGAATTGAAAAGTTCTTGGGGCTCAATGGATGAATGAAACCCATTGATGAAGCCCTACATTCCTTGAGGATCAAAGCCCAAAACAAATGGAGGAATTGGAGACTTGCAGCTTGAAACCCTAGGTGTGTACTTAATTGAACTTAAGAGAATTTGGAGAGGATAAGTGTGGATAGGATTGGGGATTTGAGTAAATGTGAGTGTTGGGGTAATTATAGGGGTACAATGGTAGTTATAGGACTTAAAATTAGGGTCAAAACAACATAGTATAGGTATTAAATTCAAAGGAAAAGAGCCAAATACCTTTAAGAAATAACTGTCGGAGAACCGTACGGTTTGGACTAACGGACCGCAGAAATTCCTATGGACCATACTGGTAAACCGTAGGTCAAGTTACTAGGGACTAAAATTGGACAGCTTTCTACGACACCCTTCTACTGACCGTTTAAATACCTACGGTCCATAGACCTCATCCATATATATCAACTTTAACCTCAAAATCTTTCTAAGACTGAACCTTTCTACGGAACCCATCAACGATTCGTTGAAGATCCTACGACCCATCTTCTCCATTCATATATCAAACTTCAGAAACATGAATTTCTCAAATATTAGCTTCATTCCTATGAGTTCCATCTACGATCCGTAGAAACTTCTACGAACTGTAGACTGGGATTCAACTAGTACCCAGAAATAAGAAAATTTTCCTTTCCTTTTGACTTTCCCATTTTTGAGGTGTTACACCATCAACAATGCTTGTTGGTAATATGACTTACACTATTATTTTTTCAAACAAATCATTATTTCTGATGGAACCAAACGTATTCGAAAGTACATATTATGTTCGAGATGTATGGCCATCTGTTTCTAAGATGGGCCCTAAGGCATTGAAGTGTGTTTTCTTGGGTTATTCTCGTCTTCAAAAGGTGTAACAATGTTATTTTACTCAAATTTGAAAATATATGGTGTCAAATGATATGATATTTTTAGAGATTACACCATTTTTCTGTACTCCACCTAAAACCACAAGTTAGGGGGAGGAAGATGAGTGGTTAGTTTATTAGGTTTCTTATGTTGTGGAATCAAGTGATGTTATTCTTCAATCTCCTAGTCATTCTATGCACATGTTCCAACAAGACCGCCAATTTTTCAAGTTTATTCAAGGAGACGAGAGACTGATGATACATGCCCTGCACCAACTCAACCTCCAAAAAATGTTGACCTCTCTATTGCTCTTTATAAAGCTACAAGGACTTGCAAATCCACAAATCCTATTGCTAGTTTTGTTTCTAATGATCGATTATCCCCTATATCTAGATCCTTGATTGCTTCTCTAGACTGTGTTTCTGTATCCAAAACAGTGAAGGAGACTTTGCATCATCCTGGATGGTCAAATGTGATGCTTACAGAAATATATGCATTAGATGAAAATCACATATGAGATTTGGTGGATTTACCCAATGTGAAGAAACCAGTAGGATATAAGTGGGTGTTCATAGTTAAAGTTAAGGTCAGGCTTGTAGCTAAAAGATATGCTCAGACTTACAGGGTGGAATATTCAGACACTTTTTCTCCAATTGCCAAACTCACTTATGTACTCTTCTTCATTTCTCTAGTTGCTTTTGGGAATTGGCCTTTACATCAGTTGGATATCAAGAATGCATTTCTTCATAGTGATCTTCAAGAGAAAGTGTATATGGAGAAACCATCCATTTTTTTCTCTTAAAGAGTATAGGAAAGTGTGTCATTTGAAAAAGTCCATGTATGGCTTGAAGCAGAGTCCACAAGCTTGGTTTGGCAAGTTCAGTGAGGTAGTTTAAGAGTTTGAACTGAAAATGAGTACATGTGATTACTCTGTCTTCTACCAAAAATATGAAGTTGACACTATCCTTTTTGTTGTATATGTTGATGACATTGTCATCAAAGAAGGTGATTCTGAGGGGATCTCTTCCCTTAAGTCTTGCTTGCATGCTCAGATTCATTATAATGACTTCGGCCAGTTGAAATATTTTTGGGAGTAGAAGTAAATAAAACCAAGAAGGGAATTCTTCTTCTATCTTAGATAAAGTATACTCTTGACCTAGTTGCAGAAACTGGAAAATTGGTAGCCAAACCTTGCAGTACTATAGTGGTTCCAAATGTGCATCTTATGAAAGATGATGACGGCCTTTTGATAATCCAGAGAGGTATAAGAGGATAGTTAGGAATTTAAACTACCTCATAATGAATCATTCGAATATTGCCTTTGCGGTGTTGTAAGTCAGTTTATGCTTACACCTACGGTCAAATATTGGGCAACTTTGGAACAAATTCAATCTTACTTGAAAGGAGCTCTTGGACTTGTCATATTGTATAGAAGTCTCAACTCTACTCGTATTAAGTGTTTTGTAAATTTTGATTGGGTTGGTTCCAAAATTAACAAAATATCCACTTCATGATATTGTATCTTTGTTGGAGGAAACTTGGTAGTATGGAGAGTAAGAAGCAAAGTTTTGTATCTTGATCCAGTGCATAATTTAAGTACAAAGCTATGCCATATTCTATGTGTGAAATCATGTGGATTTATCATCTTTTAACTGAAATGGGGTTGAAGCATCATACACCAACAAAATATTAGTGTGATAATCAAGCTGGTCTTCATGTTACCTTAAACTCAGTGTATCATGAAAGACTAAACATATTGAAGTTAATTGTTACTTTATTGATGAGAAAGATTCAAGAAAACACGATTTCTACTAGCTATGTGAAGGCAAGAGAATAACTAGCTGATTTTCTTACAATGGTGGTTAATTGAACTCGAGTTGATTACCTTTGTAACAAGTTGAGCATGATTAATATACATGCACCAACTTGAGTAAGATTGTTAAAAAATATATATAGACATCATATTAGTAGCGTGCATAGGCATAATTTTAGCTAGTAGATCTGTAGGAATCTCGCATAATTAGCTAGCAGATTGGTTGGAATCCCTTTTTATTTTCTTTCCTAAATTAGCACCTAATGTATTGTATTTAATTATTTATATCTTGTTTCCCTATTGGAATAAGACATCAACTCCTATTTCGATTACAGCTATTATGGGAAGAGTGAACAAAACATGATTAGACAAGCAGCAATAGGCAAAAGAGATGGGGTGATCTTAAATTCCTGTTCATCATGACTTCTTCAGCTTTGCCCTTTTTATCTCAATTTTCTAGCTTCTTTTGATCTTAAATCCCTATTCAGCACGAACTTCTTCAAATGCATGTGCAATGAATCCTTTTGCCATACACGTCATTAGAAATCATGGAAACAAGTCTGTCAGTAATTCATGCTTAAAGGTTCAACAAATTGGAAAAATTCCAACTTATTAAAAGTCTTCTACACACTCATGTTACTGCATTAAAACCATATGAAAGAATTTTGTATAGGCACTTCATTCCATAGTGACTCTACCTTTCCTCAGATGTGGAATTAAGATTCGAAGTTTGTGTTCCGGATTCTACTTGTTTTAAGCTACTAAGTTCTCAATTAACAAGTTATACTTATTAAACAGATTTCTTTAGACAAATATAAAGTTTAGACAAAAGTTACTGAATTTTATTGACACTCTACCTAAATCTAGCTCCGACCCCGACTTTCAACACAACATTTCTAAATCAAAACAAGTATATTCAGTTACTCTTCACATTTTTAGGGATCTCTAGAGCAGTAACATTTTATAATCAAGATTAGAGAACACATATTGACAATTATAATTAATAAGAATACAATTAATTTTCTTTCATTATCAAGTTTTTTACATAACCAAACCAAATAAAACCCTTCTGATATTAAGTTGTGGTTGCTCTTTATCACTTTTTTTTTGGTGATAACTGTGAATGTATTATTACCAGTAACCAAAAATATGTCGCAACTTAAAGAGCAACTAACCTCATGACCACCTCCCAGGAAGGGTGCCACTATTGGGAAAGGCGAGCATAAAATAAATGTGCACGATAGAGTAATAGCAGAAGAAACTCAACTACAAACTTTCCCTTTATATTTGAACCAATAGAAGACAAAATAATGCAAGAAAAACACTGTTTGGGGAAGCAAACAAATTAACCAAGCAAGCAAAAAAAATCAACACATAAGACACCAAATTTAACATGGAAAACCTCTTCGGTGTGAAGTGTAAAATCGACAAGGAAAAATCTCCACCAAAATCAAAAAGGGTTACAAAAGTGTTCTCCAAAATGGCCACCAATAAAGTGCCAAACAATTATCAATGCAACTACAAGATAACACCAAAAATTAGAGAAATAAAAGGAGTAAAATCAGTCAATACACAACTACTGTTCACAAGAAAAAATATGGATCTTTAGGACCCCAGATCATCCCCCACTCAGTTCCAATGAAAGATTAGGTTGAAAGGAACAAACTCTCCAAAAATCAGCTCTATCGGACAAGAAACGAAGCGGGAATCACGATTTGAAATTGGCTGCTAGGACTTGTGCGAAAATCTGCACTCTCTCACTGTTCTCTCTATATGGTTGCAGATCAAACTCTTGTGATTCTTCAAAATAAGACCTAAACGAAATTCTTACATATGCACAATAATATTGTGCTTATGGGAAAAGCGGGCTAATCCAAATTTGGCTTAAATTTATTTATAAAGGAAAGGAAGAAGAGCCAAAACCTTGAAATTATATTTATCCACATAGGAAGGGAAAAAGACCCAAAACCTTGAAATTATATTTATCCACATAGGAAGAGAAAAAGACTCAAAACCCAACAATTACTCCCCCTATTGACTATGTGGAGGAAACCTCTATCCCGTCGATCATGCAACATTCTTTAAACTTCCCTCTTGGCAAAGCTTTAGTCATCATGTAAGAACCATTATCATTGGTATGGATTTTTTTAAGTTCAAGCAACTTAGAATCCAACACATCTCAAATCAAATGATACCTCACATCAATGTGTTTAGACCAACCATGAAATGTAGAATTTTTACCAAGGTGAATAGTACTTTGATTGTCTCAATAAAGCACATACCTCTCTTGAGCACAACCAACTTCCCTAAAAACTCTCTTCATCTAGATCAACTCTTTGCAAGATTCAATGCTGCAATAAACTCAACCTCTGTAGTAGATAAAACAACACATTTTTTCAACCGAGATTGTGAAGGCACAACCCCCCTTGCAAAAGTAACCAAGTAGCCTGAAGTAGACTTACAAGTATCAGCATCACCAGCCATGTATGAATCCGTGTAACAACAAATAATAGGTTCCCATGTACCAAAACACAAAATCAGACTAGAAGTGCCACAAAGATATCTCATAATCCACTTTACAACATT
This sequence comes from Solanum gracilifrons, assembly GCA_029582605.1. Taxonomy (NCBI): domain Eukaryota; kingdom Viridiplantae; phylum Streptophyta; class Magnoliopsida; order Solanales; family Solanaceae; genus Solanum; species Solanum gracilifrons. The sequence continues at coordinate 3,210 of JAJOOH010011404.1, read as the reverse complement.
CCATGCCCTCTTCCCGGATTAGAAAGAAAATGGCTAACAAAACCAATAACATGAGCAATATCAGGTCTTGTACACACCATTGCATACATCAAACTACCAAGAGCTTAAGCATAAGGAACTTTCTTCATATCTTCATTCTCACAATCAGCATAAGGACAATGCTTTGTACTTAATTTGAAGTGCATAGCTAAAGGTGTATAGACAACCTTAGCTTTGTCCATGTTAAATCTATGAAGTACTTTCTAAATGTAATTCTCTTGTGACATGCACAATTTCTTGGCCTCTAAATCACAAATAATCTGCATGGCAAGAATCTACCTTGTTGATCCCAAGTCTTTCATAGCAAAAAGCTTATTCAACTCTTGCTTCAACTTTTTAATCCTGCAAGCATTATGACCAACAACAATCATGTCATCAACATAAACAAAAACAATGATAAAGTCTTGTTGAAGCCCTGTTGACTCATAAAATAACCAAACTTTTTGTACCATTGGCTGGGAGCTTGTTTTAGACCATACAAGCTCCTCTTCAATTTGCAAATATAATTCTCTTTTCCCTTGACTTCAAAGCCTTTCGGCTGCTCCATATAAATTTTTTCATCCAAGTCACCTTGGAGAAAAGCAGTTCTAAGATCCATTTGTTCGACCTCTAAGTCTAGATTTGCAGCCAATCCTAGAACAACACAGATAGATGACATCTTCACAACTGGAGATAATATCTCATCAAAATCAATTCCCTTTTTCTGGTTAAAACCTTCACAACTAATCTAGCCTTGTACCGTGGAACTGGGATACCATCTTCATATTTCACCCTAAAACCCCACCTTTTTTCAAATCTCTTTGATCTTCAGGTAACATAACCAAATAAAAGGTATGATTATAATGTTGAGGTTTCATTTCATCTTCCATAGAATCAAACCACCTTTCTTTTTCGTCACTTTCCATGGCCTCATGAAGAATCTCGGGTTCTCCCCCATTAGTCAAGAGTACATACTCATTGGGGGAATAACAAGATAAAGGTATTTTCTCTCTAGTAGATCTTCTGAGAGAACTCTCTGGAGCATCAATAATAGTTGGTTTTTACCAACCACATCGTCTTGCATTGAAGCATCAACAACATACTGGTCATTCTGAATATGATCACCATTTTCAATATCAACTTGATTTTCTTCATTTTGAAGATTTTCATCATGTGCAGTAGTCAAAGGAACTGGATCAACATGAATGATAATGCTCAACTACACTTCATCCAATTATTAGTGTAGGCCGTCGCTAACAAGTATTAACCCAACTAAGAGTTGGGGTCGATCCCACAGGGAGTGATACAGTAGATAAATCGATTCAGAAGTAACATTGTGTCCTAATCATATGCAGAAGTCGAAGTTTTGCAACATTAAAGTAAATCAGAAAGTTTTAACAATTAATATCAAATGGGGGAATTTAGGTAACCAAATTACGAAAGCTAACATGGGTAGTAAACAAATAGAGATTGGACCTTAGGAGTGTGATAAGTTGAATACTAATTTTGTGTAATGGGTGATTACTAGTTGCTTATAGATGTTTAATCTCAGTGGGTAGACTAGGTTTTGAGTGCAATAGTCATTTCTCAATCAACTATTGCATTTCAAGTGAGTTCTTTCGAACCTCAATGAGAAAAACACACCCAAACAACCAAAATCCTTAATTAATCCGCTCTTTCAAGCTGGATCTGTAAAGACGCAATCAAACCCACTTTATCAAGCTAGATCCTTACAATGCAATCAATACAACCATCAATCAATAATTCAACTCTAATACCTATTTCTCAAGCAAGAATAGAGAACTAAGATAGAATTGCATTTGCAACTACAATTCTTCAATTGAAGCATGAACAATTGATTGAACCCACTTCGAAACAATAATAAAATCAGTAACTTACAACACCAATTAGCTAATTAATGCATTCAACTATATAATCACACCCCCAAGGCAAGGGATTTTAGCCAAGCGTAGCGAAATACAAGAAATCATTAACAATGAAGTTTTCCATCTGATTTGCTAACGATCTGCAATTCCCAAATGCTGAAATTTCAGCTAGAAATCTTACAATCTCTAAATGTCTACTAAAAAAATGTGAATACAGTGTTATTGAATGTAAAGCTTAGAAACCGAGAAGTAAACAATCTGAGAACTCCTTCTCTTCATTTAAGAATTGCATTTATACGTTCTTAGAATTTCAGCACGGAGTCCACTCGGCGAAGTAAGTCGGGTTCACCAAACAATTCGGCGATGCACCGAGTTGCTCCTCTTTTCGCCTTTTTGTTTTGGCTTTCTCATCAAAGCATTCTGTAACTTTCGATGAGCCACACCGTCATCGCTAATCCCTTCAGCGTGTCGTCAAATTGCTTGTTTGCTCACCAAGTTGGTTTCTTCCATGGGCTGTTATGCTGGAACACTAGGCAAGGTGAAGGTACATTGGGTGAGTCAGCGAGTGGATTTGGCGAGTCTCAGCTTTTATCCCCTTCAACCTTTTCAGCTTTTTTGCTCCTTTTTGCATCATAATGTCCTCTTCTGGCTCTTGAGCCTTCATTGCTGCATATCACCATTTTAACATTAGTTATGAGCGTAAAATTGGTATTGAGGACACTCAATCCTTAAATAATATGCCCTAAATAAGTTGAAATCCCCAACTCATCAATCAACTAGGATCTCACTTCTTTGAGAATAAACTTTCTTAGCTTTGTCAAGATCTTCAATTATTTGGTTTTCAAAGAACACAACATCACGAATTCTAACATGTTTCTTCTCAACTGGATTAAAGAAACGATAGCCAAATTCATTTTGAGTGTCACGCCCTGAAATACCCTCGAGACACGGACACGGGACCTAGGATCACAAGTGACCCCAAGCTAACCCTGTTGGCATAATCCTGAGCATACTAAAGACATAATGAGAAATAAAACTAATGCGGAAGCTAATTATACGAAAATCTAAAATGATGGGGAATACCCATATACTAACTTAATATATAAAATTTGAGAGTTTAATACAAATGAAAAATTAGACTTAAATACTAAACTGAATCTAACTACGTCTGAAATAAGCCTCTAAACTGACTAGAAATGTTAGGACATGCCCCAACTAGATCTAGCAAAACTGAAACTAAAGACTAAAAGCGATAAAGATAAACATGTCACTAGTCCTCGAAGAATGAGGACTCACCACTGATGCT
>JAJOOH010011403.1:0-27193 GCA_029582605.1 Solanum gracilifrons | reverse complement strand
ATGTATATCGGTTAGATAAAATGTATATTATACATATGCATTTGTATATATGACAAGCGAGATTGGGAGAGGGAGGAGAGAGGCGAGCGAGAAAGTGCAGAGAGTGGGAGAGAAGTGAATTGTATATGTATATCGGTTAGATAATTGTATATTATACATATGTATTTGTATATTCTGGTGAATTATACATATACATATACAAACGTGACTAATTATACAAACTCGAATTCAGCCCACGTAATTAATGTATAATTTAGTCGCGAGTGGTAATTATAGAAAACTATAACTATGATGAATAATTAAGTAGTATAAGTTTGCTTAACCGCATAATTTTCCCTTCATAATAATATAACTAGGGCCCCTAAATAATTCCTGATTTTGATATAACTAATGCCTAAATTACATTCGCATACACATGATCCAAAATTTTCAGATGAATTTCCACAAGCAACAAACAATAACAAGCTCAGTGTGATCTCACGAGTGGAGGTTTGAGGGGTAGAGTTTCCCCAAACTTAATTAGTTACATACCATGCAGCTGGCGAAGCATATCTCCTCGCCCTCGTTCACAATATCAGTTAACATTTTACCCTAGCTTTGACTTGGTTTTGGAATTTGGGCTTTCTATAAATCTCCCCTGTTTCCTTCCATGTGCTTCCTCCCTCTCCTTTATTGCAGAGTATAACAAAAAAGAAAAGAGGTCAAAAAATGGTGTCTCTAAGTTTTAGTTCCTTTATGTTTGTTATGCTTCTCTTCATTTTTCTTACTATAAAGGATACAATTGTTCATACTGATGACCAAGGTATGTACTGCCTTCTTCTTTTTTTCCACTCTTCAATACATTTATTATTTTGTTTTCTATTGGAAATTTAAATAATTGATCTTCGTTATGCAGTTAAACAAATGGTACATGAAGCTGAAAATGATAACGCCAGGACACTGAGTCATCTGAGTGTGGACAAGGTACTAAAGTTGATTTGATAATTTCCCCTTTTTTTCCACCTCACTTCACATCAGGAGGATCAATTGTGTTTTCACTTATCATCCCGTGTGCCTCGAACTTCACTGGTTGATGATGAAGTTGTTCAACCACTTGTATAAAGCCTCACTTGTTGTGATTTCATCTTAAATTCAGGAAGTTTTGGATGGTGTACCGGCAGCTTCGGAATTCAGTAATAGAAAAATGATGATAGAGAGAAAGAAAGACATGATGGAAGTGAGGAAAGCTGAATCATCAGGTGCGGCAAGTGCAAGAGAAAAAGTTTTTGGTAGATCTAATTAGATGCTTTTCTTCAGTTAGATGTTCTTGTGAAAAAGGGATATTACTATATATAAATAGAAAGTTGCACGAATTTTCAGATTCGCGTTACGTGCAAGAGTATCACAATTCTTTGTAGTTGATCCATCTATTCTCTTTTTTTTTTCTCAAGCAAATTAAGTGAATGGAAATATGTTTTTCCTATGTTCTTATTTCGTATCGATCAACTCCTCCCTGCTAGCTTCATCAAGTGTCTAAATTGTTTCGTTTTGCTCAACTAAGCTTATATCTGCAGCTAGCTATAGCCTATTTAATTTGCATTTAGCGAACTGGAAATGATCAAAGGAACGGAAAAGAAAAGAAATTATTTCTCAATTTGGGCATTTTCTCCTTTAAAATGCAGGAAACTACGATAGGCATCTTGGTCATGACTCACGGAAGAACGTACATCATCAGGTTCTCCTCTTTTAATATATGTAAATTTACTATTTGCTTGACACTAGTTTGAGTGATTTCTCTGTTACTATTTTTCCCCTTAATTTGAATTTCATGATCAGGGCAATGAGAGGGATTCGATGAATTCAGCAAGTACAGACAACTCGAAGAACGATGATCAATCTGATGATAATGGATCATTTGAGAATCTTGAATCAGAGAATTTTCGGGATGATGCGACTGAGTTTTTCACCATGAACAAAGACTATGTTGGAAGGCCAAGACGCAAGCCCGGTCACAAGGTTTTGCCTTGATTTTCTTATCATATTTGAGTTTTACTTTTCTTTCGAAGTAAGTTTAAAGTATTACCATAAATATTTTAACTTTTTTCTGAAAAAAAATATATGATTCTCGTCTATATTTGATTATTTTTTTCTTAGGGAAAACTTATGAAACCCTAAAATTTGAAGACTCATCTTCTCATACATGAACACAAGAATTTCTACAATTTAAACATTTAATAAGAGTTTTGTTTATGGGTACACTTTTTCTCTCAACCGTTTTAATATTTTCTTTTATATTAGTTTTCATGTAAGAGGTACCAGTGTATGACAGAGGTATCTGCATATCATTTACGATAGTTTGGAGGTATATTTGTCTTTTTTTCCTTCATATAATAATATTATATTTTTAGTATAACTTTGTCATTTAGTTTATTATTGTCTTGATTTGTAATTATAAACTTTCGCATGATATCCTAATTACTTTGAAACCCAACACACAAACCCCGATCAACAATTTCCAGCCTCTCCACACATCAAACCCTTAAAATTATATTAATTTTTTGGTTTGGTTTCAACAATTTTGTTCCCCTCGTGGGACGGAAATTAAACAATAACCCAATTTTGATTAGTGGCATGTGCCTTCATGTACTGGTTAATAGTACTACAATATTTATTTAGTTTTCTAGGTGTGATGTACTACAGTATTTTGATTCCTTAATATTCTATACAGTAAGACTGCATTTTTTTTAAAATGAAAATTCTACTGCTAAGAATCTCTGAGTGACAGTATTTTATGATTAAAGTTCAATTTGGCGCCGACGAAATACTGTAACATCACATGGTTTACAAACTTATTTTATTTTTATACGTAAGAAATCTGAAATGATTTTTTTATGACCCTAAAGTTTCTTGCATGGTCAATGATAACCCTTCTAGATATCAACATCTAATAGTCATTGCTAAAATTCATCGGTGGTCCTTAAAGTTGACATCAAATTTCACTTAGATAATTTAACTAGACAATATTCATTTTAGATACCTCATGTAGGGTTTTGCTGTGTTATTTTGACACCTTTTTTTACAATTAGCAAAAAAATGAAAGGGAGTGTTGTCACGCCCCGAGCCTACACCCTGGACGGGACTGACGCTCGAGAACCATTCTAGTCCCAAGCAAACCCTTGGCCTGACTTAACTTATAGCGGAAGACTTAGACATTAATACATGGATTCAAAAGCACTTTAAAAACAGTTGTCTCAAATAAACTTAGAACGTTTAAGGATAAACATTCAAACTAGCCATAAATGGCAACTCAAGTCTTATAGCAAAATCATCTGAAATACCAGATTCAAGAACTATGACTACTCGTCTATGAAGCCTCTAAAACAAAGAGGAATGTCGAGATAAAACCCCCGATCATCCTAACAACTAAAGTACTAAATCAAATGATAAAAGGGGTCCTCCGTAGCAAGGAGGCTCACCAACTGACTCTGAGTGCTCAATTGGATCAACGAGACGCTGAGTGCTGATCATGGTTACCTGTGTCTGCATCATAAAAATGATGCAGACCAAATGACATCAGTACATTGAATGTACGAGTATGCGAGAGGAAAACTAAACATAACATAAGCTTGAAAGGAATCTGAAAAGAACACTTACCTTGACTTTACTAAACTCATGAATAACTCAACTCAAATGCAAGGTAAAAACAACAATAATAGTGCAGTATATACAAAGCATTTAAAACAGTAGGTGACAACTCAAAGTATTAAAGAAATACAATAGCAACTCAGTTACATATAAAGTAATATAATACTATGGGAGTTTCTCTAACCAACAACCACCACTATGAACCTAAGTGATGATACAATGTCTCGCCCACGCTGTCAGAACTGTCTTATACCTTGTCGTGATATAAAACGCCTCAACTAAGTGGATCTACTAGTCTATGCTAAAAAGCAGTAAGGAGTCATCTAAAAAGTATGATCCTTTCTACCCATGATGACTACATGATTTATGGAGACTTGAGTTATTATGAACTCGTCCCCATATCGGTGCTCAATACTACTCCCAAAATATACTCAACTCATATGTTTTAAAAACAAAACTTTTTCTTTGGTTTGAGATAATTACTCAAAACTTATCTTAAAAGTTCTCTTGGAAATTAATGTTTCCTCTCTTGTTTAAATGTGAAAACATTTAACTCTTAGGAACACTTAGTTCCGTATAACTTTTGAAGAAATGAACTTAACTCTTTACTCTTTGCTCAACTCAAAACTCAAGTCTTAAAACAAAGTTAAAACGTTTGTAAAAGACTTTTGAAATCTCTATGAACTTCTCTTAACTTAGCTCTTAACTTTCCTTGAATTGAATTATGGATTCAAGGTTCATGATCTCATGTTTATGGATGATTTCATGATGTTTAGACGTACCTTAGAGTGTAGAAATTGATTAGAAAACATAGGTATGTTACTAAGGAACTAGTATGAAAAGAAGTGGGAAAAGGTGGAAAACTGGCATCCCTGGCGCTCTGAGAGACGCGGGGCGCCAGAGGATGAATTTCAGGGACTGGGTTGGGGTGCTCTGGCTGGGGCGGTGCCCCAGGCCCCTACCCAGGTAAATTTCAACTTTTCTTGCTCATTTTTCAACTCTAAACCCCCTATTTCAACTTGGATCTTTTTTCAAACACTTAGATTTGACTACATAACTAAAATATGTAAGAATATACTTCGAACAACACCTAAATTTCATGAATCAAATCCAAGAAACTTCAACAATAAGAATCCACAAGATTTCAAACGAATTTCATCATGAATTCATAATCTTATCTTTCAAAAGAACACAATTGCATTGAATTGAATCATGATTCACGCGTGGGTGAACTAACCCAACGCTATGTGATCTCACATACTTCGTAGGGATCACCCCTTGACGAAATCCACGATCTTAGCTTCGAGAATTTGACGATTTTTGCCTTCTCTTCTTTTCTCTTTTCTCAAAACCCTAACTCAAATTGCAAAATCGTAAACAGACCAACTTCAATTTAGACCCCTAAGTAATTACCAAAAACGAAATAATTTAATTGGGTATGAAAAAGACCAAAATACCCTTCTAAAATCCGGATTAGACTTTCCTTATATAAACAACTCAACTTCAAGTAGGCATATCTCACTCATACTAACTCGGAATTGAGCAAACTCGGCGGCGTTGGAAAGATAATTCAAAGATCTTTCCTACGGTATCTGAAAACACACGTAACTCATCCTGATCTAGGAGTTATGGTCGTTTGAAGTTGACCCAAAACTCAAACTTAACATAACTTAACCAATTTTCCAGATTTTTCTTTCTTTCCTAAAATGACTCTTTCCAATTCTAACTCGTTCTAGTTCTTTCAAATAGCGAGATGTTACAAATGTAATACACTCTTTGATGGTGTGGCAAACAACTAATTAAATGCTTATATGTTTCATTTTAAGTTAATAATTGTTTAAAAATCTATTTTGTAAATATAATTAAAATATTCTTTTAAAAATATAAATTTAACCCCCCCACCCTCCTCTGCCTTGATGGTAGTTGTCTTCTCTACTATACTCAAATTTATTTTTTTTAATCTACCTTTTTAATTGTTTCAGATGCTTTTTTTTCTTTCTATTTTGGTGTTTTTTTTTTAGAGAAAAAGAGAGGAGGAGGGAGGAAGAGAAAGAATATAAAATGTGAGTGTTTGTATCCATTTTTTTCGACGAAAAAGGTGGAGAGCGGTGATGGTACCTTACCCTCCTTTCCCATAAAAAATCATCTTTTTTTCATTACACTCAAAATCCCGTTTGTACTTTTTTTAAAAATTAATTCTTTTCTTTTTGCTATTTTTCATATTTATTTTCTTTTTAGTTTTGTTTTGTGGGAAGAAAAGAGGGAGAGGAAGAAAGAAAGAGAAAATAACTATGACTATGAGTTGGTATCCATTTATCCGGCAAAAAAAGTGGAGGGAGGTGATTGTAAATTTAGAAAACTAATACAATGAAGAAGAAGAAAAATGACATGAAAACGGTTTTGAATAAAAAATTCGACCTCCATCGAAGGAGTTTAAGCTTCGGTGATTTGAAAAATAGAGAAGACGAAGAGAAAATAAAATTAAAATTAGCTAAATTGAGCCTTTCACGCTCTATTGTTGAGTGTATCACACTCACTCTGACATGTCAGCAATAAGTGCCAAAATGATACAACGGGACCCTATAGGAAGTGTCTAAAATGAATATCGCTCAATTTAGGTGTCTAAAATGAAAATCGCACAATTAAGACGTCTAAGTAAAATTTAGTGTCAACTTTAGAAGACCACGTATGAATATGACCACATCTTTTTGGGCTGAAATTATAGTTCTTAATTGAAGTGCATCAGTATCACAACAGTTCTAAATAGTGGGAGAGGCCATTTTATTTCTTCTTTTTTGCTTTTCCCTTTTTCTGTTAGACTGTTACAATTACATTACATTGTATAATCCCAAAATCACACTAATTAACCCGGGGCCTCAATTAGCCTAGCCATGTTGCTCAATCTTGGCCCAATGTTCGGCCCGATAGTTATTTGATGAATATAAAATTGTATATAATAACAAACTATTAATTCAAATTAAATGTTATAACTATAGTTTGATTTAATTGTACTCCTTAGCAAACTGTTGCTATTTCGCCTCTCTCCCTTGTTAATCTCGCTCGCCACTCTTGTTCTCACTGGGTAGTCTCGCTCGCCTCTCTCGCTTTTATACAAACACAAATGTATAAATTGCGTTTGTGTTTGTATAAAGCGAGAAAAAATTGTATATATACATATATTTTCGTTCCCCTCTCTCCCCTCTTCCAAATCTCGCTCGTCACTCTCACTCGCCTCTCTCACTTTATACAAACACAAATGTATAAATTGTGTTTGTGTTTGTATAAAGCGAGAGAAAATTGTATATACAAATGCATATATTTTCGTCCTATACATTTATGATTATACAAATCCGATCTTCCCCTGCACAGTTTTTTTTTGTCTTTCTCGCTTTATACAAACACAGATTATACAATTGCTTCTTTTGTATATATGTATAGCGAAATAGCCATAGCAAACATAAAATTTGCTATGGAGCGCAATTAAAAATATAGTTATAACATACAAATATGATTTTTGTGTTTGCAATATGTGAAAGTTGTTTCATCCTTATTGGACTGGGGAGGACTCATAACAATATAATTAGGGCCCCTAAATAATTCCTGATTTTGATATAACTAATGCCTCAATTACATTCGCATACACATGATCCAAAAAAATTCCGCATGCAACAGTCAATAACACTTGACCTAATGTTTATTTCCATATCTAATAGATAAAATAATCTATGCTTACATATTGGTATTGTAAACGATAAATACAACGAAGTAGCCTTTCTAGAATTTTTAATTGCCTCAAAAGTTTGTTTTACACTTCGATTTTTGTACCCTCCTCCCTTAATCTTTTTACGAACGCTGCCAAATCTTTGAATGAGTTCCCACCTTCTTTAATGCCATTAATTGCAACTTTTCGTAGCTCCAATGCACGAAGTTTTCGCTCTTCTACGTTGTTTCCTTGCACAGTTTCCGCCAGTAAGTTAGCTAACTCGTCCGAATTTGGTACCGTTTGCGCACCTTCACAAGCTCTAATAGCTACCTCATGCTCGTCAACTAAAAGGTTCGCATTGGCAAATTGGTCAGCACCCATCGGCCATGTTAACATTGGTACACCGGCTATTAAACTTTCGAGAGTCGAATTCCAACCACAGTGAGTCAAGAATGCGCCTATAGCTTGATGTTTTAAAATCAACACTTGCGGCGCCCAGTCTCTAACAACCAGGCCCCGTCCAGCCACTTTTTCCTCAAACCAAGACGGAATCACGCCGTAATCATTTGAAGCGTGTCCTTTGGTGGCTTTTTTTGCTGACAAAATGAACTTGACACCACTTTTGTCCAAAGCTATGGCTAATTCCTCCATTTGTTTGTTTGTTAGCACAGCTTGACTGCCGAAACAGACGTATACAACCGAGTGATCTTCACATTTGTCGAGCCATGCTAGTATTTCACTAGCTAAAACAGAGCTCGAACCGCCTCTGTTTGATTGGCCGGAAACATCATCCTCTCCTAGAGGAAGTACTGGTCCAACAGACCATACCCTGTTGTGACCCAAATCTTTCATCACATGATCCAAATAAACATTTTCCAATTCCATAAACGTATTGAAAACGATTCCGTCACTCGCTATATTAGCGAGATAGCATTTTCTGATGAATTCCGAACTTGGGTCTCCTTCAACATGACTCCGGTAAATAGGAGAGAGCTGCCAAAAAGGGAATTTCGGTGCATTGGGGATACTGGGGAAGTGAAAATATTCGTTTTCATCGTTGGGGTTTTTCCTTTTGGGCATTTCACGCCAAAGTGAATAAACAACAGATAGGACCAACGCACCGGAGGCGGAGAATACGTACCGGCGAATACCGAGCTGGGTGGCGATTTCGTGAGTAAACCCCAATAACATATCGGAAATTATGGCTGACGGCGGCGAAGGGTGGTTGCGGAGCCATTCCAATATGGGATCTCGAAGTTTTCCGAGATTGTACATCATGGAACGGAACCCATTAGCAGGAAGGTCCTTGACGTTCTCTACGCCGGCGGGAATTGAAGGGTGAGATGGAAAAGGCAAAACGAGAGTTTTTATTGATGGATTCCTGGAGAGAAGAGGGTCTAAGATTGGGAGATTTTTGGGGGTGACTAAAATAGTGATGGCTACTCCATTGTTGACTAGCTGATGAGTGAAATCCAGAAGGGGAAGCATATGGCCTTGTGCTGGATAAGGAAAGATGAGAACATGAGGGTGATTTTCAGACATTTTTCTCAGTTGCCGATGAGGGGAGCCGCCGGACCGGCGTTCAGGCGGTGAAAATTGGGAGAAGAAGAAAAGGAAAATGGGAAAGTGATTAAACTTTCAAGGCCAAAGAAACAAATGTGTGATTTGGTGGTTTCCTTTTTTTCTACTTAATTAAAAGTGCAAATGGAAATAATTTTCTACCACATTTTATTTGAGTCAATAACTCATTAATTGACCAGCCACATTCAACTAATTATTATCTTGACCGTTGACTACTATATTTTTGAATATTTTTCTCTAGAAAGGAAAAAGTAATTGATACTCCATGCTCTTTTATTTCAAGCTATAAATAATATAGTCTACTTTTGAATTTAATTAATTTTTAAAGTTAAATTAGATTATATTAATTTGATATTTTGAATAAAAAATTTAAACATTGCATATCAATGTGATAATAAATTATCACAAAATGTTAGTCAAAGTTTTTGTAGTTTGATTCTAATAAAGAAAATCATGATAATTAAAAATGAACGGATGAAGTAATCTTTAAACAATATTTCTTATGTTCTTATTTACCTATCGTCTTTAATATTTGTTATTTCATAAAATCAATGCATAAATGATATTATTTTTTCTAATTTACCGTTGAAAGTTATTAGAATTGAAAATATATATTTGATCAACATAGAAATAATTACGTAAATAAATTTGCATTCATTGGTCAAATTAACTAATTAAAACAAATCAACTCATGTTCATTGATTGAAAACTTACCTAATTTCTAAAATGGTGACAACTAGGGCCTAATTTGTTTCCATTAAAATTAAGACGTCTGATTTTGAATACGCATGTGCATTAAGATTATAGATGCCTAGATCGAAATACACATATAAATATTAAGATGTGGTCTCCAAATCTTAAGTCTAAATGATTAACTGATTATTTTCAATAACTGAATATGCATATGAAATTATATAAATTTGATTGATATTAAAACTCTCTTACAGATTTAATTCGTTCAGATATTTTCAGATCCATGAAGAGGTTTGTTTTTTTCTAAAAATGGACTTAATTGAGTGAATTTAAATGATTAAGCTTCAACCTTAAAATCAAGCACATTTAATGGGATGAATATAAATGATGCATTAAGCGTAACAAATGAAGCCTAAATTGGAACAGCGAAAGTGATATATTTCATTCACGTATGGTCCCAATTGTTTGGTATAAAGTCCACAAACATATACTTTTTTAAGGATAATTTTATAATTTTCCTAAATCTTTTCACATTTCTTAAACTTTATTTAGTCAAATTGTGTTATATAAATTTACACGAGAAAGTATTCGATTGAAAATAGAAAAAATACTAATTGCAATCCATAAAAGATTCTTACCATTAGAGCTATATATGCCTAAAAGTTGAAGAGATTATAGATATTTTCCATGACCATCTTTAGAGGAATATTTAGTTAACAATGTGCAATCTTTTCATTTGTCAATCTGACGTGTGTTAAGTATATTTTACATTGGGAAAAAGAATAAATATATCCTCAAACTTTCGAAAATGGTTTGTCAATACCCTCCGTCATATTTTTCATCCGTCAGTGCCCTTGCCGTCCAATAATCAGTGCACATTTGCCCCTCCCACTAACGGAACATTCATTTTGTACACGTGGCACAATCCTAAGCCATAATCCGAATTGATCAATTATTTAACCAAAATTTTAAAAACCCACCCATAATCAATTTAACCCACCCGATTCACCCACAACAAACTATGAACAAAGTTCAGCCAATGTAAACACCAAAAGAACCCATGGAATTTCTATCCAGTTCTTGAAGTCTCTAAAACTTTAACTCCTCCTCAAGTTTTACCTAAATCACTTTTTCCTGCTACCCCTTCTTATATTGGGAGCGGTAATGGTATTTTACCGGAGGATATTGCCGCCGAGTTAGATGAATCAACCATTGTTTCCTGTAAACCTTTTTTTTTTGCATCTTTTAAAACTTTTCAGCTTATTATGGAACACATTATGTTTGTAAATATCCCTTTTCACTGCTATGTTTTTTATGAAAAAAAAACCAAAGAAATTTGGTAATTTGACTTTTTTTGTTTGTTTATTTTTGTTTTCAAGTGAAACTCATTTTTTTATTTTTGGAGTTTTTTGGTGGGTTTTACTTTTTTTTTTTTTTGAATTTATGGGAAAACCAACAACTTCTTGAAAGAAGCTGAGTTTGGGGACATTAATGGTGACACAACTGTTACTTTATGATTTCTTGAAATCATTAACAAGTGTATTGAATTTATTTTTGCTTTTAAGTGAGACCGTTTCTACTCTCTCCGGGTTTTGCTTTGATTATTTTAATAATTTAATATCCACCAACAACATTCTCTCCATTTTCTCTGTTATAAAAAAAACATTTAATTATTTGTCTCTTCGTTTTTGGGGTTCTGTAATTTTCAAATCCTTAATGATCCCATTTTTCTATAATTTTTAGTACTGTTTATTATTTCATCGATTGATTTTCATATATGTGGTGTACAACAGCAAGATGTTTCACCACGCACATCTGGACGACTCTCTCATAGTAATGGACCTTTAAATGGTGGCTCTCTTCCATGGGTTCTTTTGTGTCTCCGACGGTGATGGCAGATATATTGGTTGAACTTTAGTCCATAGTTTATTTGTGGGTAAATTGGTTATGGGTGGATTTTTGAAATTTGGGTTAAAAATTTGATCAACTCGGGTTGTGGCTTAGGCTTGTGCCACGTGTACAAAATGAGTGGTCCATTAGTGGGAGAGGCAAATATGCTCCGATTATTGGACGGCAAGAGCCCTGATTGACGAAAAGTATGACGGAGGATATTGACATACCATTTTCGAAAGATCGAGGGTATATTTGTCCTTTTTCCCTTTTACGTTTGAGGAGTTCTATTTTTATTTTTTACGATTTGATTTTTTTCTAAACCATTTGAGAAGTTATTGACTTCTACAAACTTTAAAATGTATTTCCTTAGATCAAAAGAATTTAAAACACATTTAAAGTTTTTTTCATAGTTTTATATTGAATTGTTAAGTGTCCGAGTAGTTTCATATTAAATTATTGAAAATGTGAGTTTCTTATCTAAATTGTAATCAAATACTTATGGAAACACATTTTAACTATCATTTTTTCTCTTTTGTATCTAAAATATCACCATTGTTTGAAAAATGATCAAGTTTTTTAAAAAAAATATAAATTCAAGGGAAACATAACCTTAAAAATGATAAGTTGGAAAATTATCTCTATCTTATTTTACAAATATTTGATTCAAATTTATATATCCTATCATCAATCAATCAAAGTATGCTTCTGTTTTTGTTGAAAGCTAAGCTCTTAGCCATGTGAGATCGATAGAGAGCAGTTGAGAGAAGAAGAGATTGAATGGAATAGTAAAATTGGAATTAACCGACTGAGCATTATATTAACAAGAGGTCCTATTTATATACATGTGTCAATCGACTATGCTTAATTAGCAATATAACAAACTCATTTAACTAACTAACTAACCAACTGATTACATATAACCTTCATTTTAACACTCCCCTCAAGTTGGGTGGTGGAATATATCCAACATTCCTAACTTGAACAACATATCACTGTGTAACTGCTTTCCCAAAGCTTTAGTGAAGACATCTGCCATTTGATCCTTGCTTGCGATGCATTCTGTTTTCACTATACCTTCTTGCAACCTTTCCTTTATGAAGTGACAATCTATCTCTATATGTTTTGTTCGTTCATGATACTTAGGATTGGAGGCAATATACACTGTTGCCTTGTTGTCACAATGTAATTCCATAGGCAATTCAACTTTAACTCCAATTTCTTGCAATAATCCTTGTAGCCATACCAATTCTGCCACAGTTGATGTCATACTTGTATATTCAACTTCTGCTGAATTTCTAGAGACTGTATTCCGCTTCTTTGACTTCCAGGATACCAAAGATTCACCAACTTTGATGTTAAATCCTATAACAGATTTTCTGGAAAGCATGCATGCTGCTCAATCAGTATCACAAAAGGCCTTAATTTTTCCTGATTTTTTGTTGCTCAATAGCAGTCTTAAACCAGGCTGCCTTTTAATGTATCTCACTACATGCAATGCTGCTTCATAGTGAGACTTCTCTGGGGCATGCATAAATTGACTTAGATGTTGCACAACAAATGATATATATGGCCTTGTCATGGCCAAGTATAAAAGTCTTCCAATTAATCTTTGATAGATTCTTCTGTCCTCCAACTCCACATCACCTGTAATGTTGAACTGATTATCATACTCCAAGCTTGTGAGTTTTTTATTCTGTTCAAGAGGAGTTGTGGTTGTCTTTCCTCCAGCTAGCCCACATTCTGACACTAGTTCTAATGCTTATCTCCTCTGATTCATTAAGATCCCAGCTTTTGATCTTGTAAATTAAATCCCAAGGAAGTACCTTAGCTCACCCAAGTCTTTCATCTTGAAATTGCATTGTAACGTGTCTTTAGATTCTTGAATCAGTGCTGCAATACTTACAGTAATCAAGAGATCATCAACATATAGTATGATAACAATATCACCTGCAGTGTTAGTTTTGGTAAACAGTGAATAATCTGACTTGCTTTGCTTGACACCTGAGTGTGTGAGGGCCATTGTGAGTTTCAAATTCCATTACCTGCTGGCCTGTTTCAAGTCATACAGGGATTTAAGCAGTCTACAGACCTTAGTCTCCCCTTGGCTGGGAAATCCTGGGGGCAAAGTCATGTATACTTCCTCAAATAAATCACCTTGAAGGAAGGCATTGTAAACATCTATCTGAAAAAGAGGTCATCCAGACTGAGCAGCCAAGGCAACAACACATCTAAATGTGACCATTTTCACTACTGGAGAAAATGTATCATGATAATTCAAGGCTTCCTGTTGTGTGAACCCCTTTGCAACTAACATTGCCTTATACCCCTTTCAACACTGCCATCAGCTTGGTACTTAACCTTATACACCCACTTGCAACTTATAAGAGTCTTACCTGCAAGCAAATCAACAATCTCCCATGTGTGGTTAGCAGTTAGGGCCTGAATCTCCTGATCCATAGCAAGGATCCAGTTGGTGTTTGTAGAAGCTTGTTCAAAAGAGGAAGGTTTTGATATAGAGGCAGAAAATATGGTAAGGTAAGATATGTATGAGTGTGTAACAATGGAGTAAGTCACAGAGGAGGAAATAGGATGACGAGTTTTAGAATTAGTGACTTAATCAGTATGCCAAATAGGTGGTTTTGTGGACCTAGAAGATCTTCTGGGAAGGGTGACAATTGTGTTGGTTGTATCAGGAGATGGATGAGATAAAGAAGGAGTGGGAACTGGTGGTAACATAGAATCAGTAGGGAAATCAAGAGTGCATGGCAATGGAGGGTCGAATGCATCAAAAGAAGGTTGAGAAGTGGATGGATGGGAAGGAAAATTATCATCAATGGGATTGGGAAAGGCTGGTATAGGAGCTGGAAATAAGGAAGTGTGAGCGGGAGGTTGAGAATCCAAAAAAGTATGCTTAGGATGTTTGAATGGGAAGATATATGCTTAGGATGTTTGAATGAGAAGATATCTTCATGAAATGATGCATCCCCGCTAACAAAAAATGATCCAGTTGCAATGTTATATAATTTGTTGCCCTTTTGTGTATTAGAATAACCCATAAAGATTGAAGGAATGGCTTTGGGAGACAACTTATCAGTGTTCAAAGGTTTAGTGGGATAATATAAACAACCAAAGACTCTTAGGTGTGTTAACTGAGGAACTTGGTTGTGAAAAACTTCATATGGAGATTTCCCTGACAAAATAGAAGATGTGAGTCTGTTAATGAGAAAAGTGGATGTAAGGATACACTCTCCCCAAATTTTAATGGTGCATGTGCTTGAAATCTGAGGGCTCTTGCCATTTCAAGGAGATGTCTATGTTTACGTTCAGCTATGTCATTTTGTTGGGGTGTATGGACACATGTGCTTTGGTGAATTATGCCAAAAAAGGTAAAAAGATTGTGACACTGATGATTGAACAATTCAAGACCGTTGTCTGATTTGACAGTCTTAATAGATGCTGAAAATTATTTTTTTTATGAGATTAATAAAAGCTACAATGAAAGTCACAACTTCACTTTTATATCTCAACAAAAAGATCCATGCCATCCTAGAGTAATCATCCACAATTGTGAGAAAAAATATATGCCCATTATAAGTGCATTGCTTATAAGGGCCCCAAACATCCATATGAATAAGTTCAAAAGTAATTATAGTTTTCTTAGTACGGGAAGGAAAAGGAAACTTTGTTTGTCTAGCAAGAGGACATACATGACAGAAATGAGAATTTTTATTCTTCAAATGAGGCTTAAGTGACTCTATTTTGTGTAATACGTCAATTGGTGCATTGCCAAGCGTCAGGTGCCAAATGTATGTTGAAATGGAAGAGAAGGACTGCTTACTGGAATGCAAAGCAGTGGCAGGTGGTGATGGCTTCTTGGTATATGGGAACATGTAAAGGCCTCTTTTTTCCATACCAATCCCCCTCACATTGCCATTGCAAAGGTCCTGAAAAAGGCAAAATTGTGGATAGAAAGAAACACAACAGTTGAGTTCCTTAGTGAGTTTTGAAATAGACAAAAGATTATATGAGAATTGTGGAATGTAAAAAACATTATGAACGACATTGTTGTCAAATAAATTGCAAGAGACAGTGTGAGTAACTTCAGCAGTTTGGTTATTTGAAAGGTGGACAATGTTAAAGGTGAGTGAGACAGGTGTGTGATTAAGTAATGTATCCAAGCTATGAACCATGTGATCAATAGCACCAGTGTCCACAATCCAAGAAGTTGCATCATTGTTATCTGCAAAAAAACAACTATGGGATGTACTGAATGTATGAGGAGAAGTAAAATGATTACCTGCCATGTTAGCAACCGACTTCTGAATTAAAGAATCTTTATCAATCAATTTTAGCAGGTGGTTATACTGATCAGGGGTGAATGTTGGGACAGTGTGAGGAGATGAACTGCTTTCCAGATCTTCTGTGAAATTCACATTGTTGGCTTGAGTTCTCCTGTTGCCTCCAAAATTGTGTGTCTTGTCATTGTCCTGCTTTTCAGAAGGTTGTCCTTTGAAATTTCTGTCATCTGCATTTTTCTTTTTTGTGAACTTAAAGTTTTATGGATACCCAATTAACCTATAGCAGTTGAGTCTTGTGTGATTTCTCAAGTGGCAGTGATCACAATACAGCCTAGAGTTCTGATTAAACTTGTTATTGTGTATTGAGGCTAGAGCAGTAGGGTCATTAACATCTAGCTTTTGAAGTGGCAACACACAGTTCGATATTAAGCTGGACTGAATTCTTTGGCTTTCATCCTGCATGATCATGCTATAAGCTTGATTGAGACTTGAACTAGGAATTGTCAAGAGAATTTGACTCCTGGACTGAGGAAAACTGTCATTCAACCCCATTAAAAAATGCATGAGCTTTTGCCTTTCCATGTGTTCTGCATACACTCTGTATTTATCACACTCACATGCTTGTCCCACAAATTCCTCAATTTGGAATAGTATTCTGAAACAGTGAATGTCCATTGACTAATTGTACTAATTTCTCTATGGATCTGGTAAATCCTAGTTAGGTTGTGTTTATCAAATCTCCCATGTAGGTTTTTCCAAACATTATGAGCATTATACGAAAACATCAAACCATTTGCTAATTCCTTAAAGACTGATTTGGTGATTCATGACAACAAAAAGGCATTACATCTATCCCATTCATGTAACAAATCACCTCTGTAACAGTCCCTACGACACGTTCCATCAATGAATCTAATTTTATTCTTAGCTAACAGTGCAACGTTCATGGAATTACTTCATCCAGTATAGTTTTCAATGCCAGTAAGTTGTTGAGGGATTATGATGCTACCAGGGGTATCTGATGGGTGCAGATACAAAGGATTTCGCGGATGAATATCCGTGAATTTGTCAATCTGATCTGGAATTGAATTGTTCCTCTCCTGATTCGAAGATTTCGAAAGATCAACTCCAGTTTCAATCGCCATTAACGAGTTGAAGATTGAATTAGGGATTTTGTAGTGAATGAATTATAAGTCAGTACTTGATTGCCCCTTCCAACTCTCGATTTATGCGGGAAGAAATCTCTGTATCACCTAGAGCTCCATTGAAACCCCAAGCTCTGATACCATGTTCAAAGCTAAGCTCCTAGCCATGTGAGATCGATAGAGAGCAGTTGAGAGAAGAAGAGATTGAATGGAACAGTAAAATTGGAATTAACCGACTTAGCGTCATATTAACAAGAGGTCCTATTCATATACATGTGTTAACCGACTATGCTTAATTAGCAATATAACAAACTCACTTAACTAACTAACTAATCCAACTGATTACATATAACCTTGATTTTAACAGTTTTGATATAGATGTTTGCTGTAGCAAGGTTCTTTAGTAGCCTTAAAAATCTATTAAGTCTTAATTTATACGATACATTTTTTAAGATTAATTTTTTGAAAATGATATATGCATTTTGATAAATATTTAATGACACTACTAATATTTTATTCATATCACATATTTGACAAAAAAATCAATAAAGTTATATGCATGCATTTGTTTAGAATGATTTAAAAACATGGCAAAGTCTTTTGATACTACCAAAACTTTGTCTCAAGTCAATTATATCACAATATAATAAATGTTAATAAAGTTCCAATTTCATCTACATCAAATTTAGTAACTTTTAGTGGTCCAAATAAACATATCAATCATAATTTGGGTGGAAATTGTTTCCACAATGGACATGTACGAAAAATTGGAGTATGAGAAACGAAATTCCACAAGCATCTTTGTTAGGTGAAATCCCTTAATTATCATTTAGGAAAAAGGTAAATTTTACACACTTATTAAAAGGCAAAGAAGATAACAAATCATATTAGTGGTAGTAAGTAGCACATTTATCATCATATCTTGTCACTGTCAAATTTTATTTTGTATGCTCAATTCAATTTTTTCATCATATTTGTTTTTACTGTGGTGAATTTCAATACCTAATTATGTATACTCAAACAATAAATTATCCTTAACCGTCAATCACGGCTACGTTAATTGTTCACTCAAGGACACAATAGTGAAGTTTCTTCTTAATAGTGTAAACAAGAAAAAACTTAGGGGAACAAGCAGAACTTATTTGCGCCCACCATTAACATAAACACTACTACTCCATCCCAGCAACGATAGTTTTTCATTGCAGACATAGATTGCACGATCAAGAATAAAGTGTCCATCCGTTCGGTAAGTCAGCCAGTCGTCATCATATCTTGAACGAGCATCGTCGGCCCAATGACTTCCTCATCCTCAACTTCTAGAGGAGTGGAAGAGACTTGTTTTAACCTTTGCTCTGACTTTTTCTCATCTAAGCAATTGCTTTGGCCTACAAAAGCAATTGTGATACAAGTTGAGTTTTGAGAGTCAAACGGTTAAATTTAGATTGGAACATTGAATTTTATGTTTTTTTGAATAAAATTTTATTTTTCAAAACTACTTTTACATGTGCTAACAAGAATTCAAAGAGCCAATAATAATTAACCAGTTGAATCACAATCATTTACATAATTCAGCTCATTCTAACAAATTATGTGTGTGAAACATCTATAGTTCCGAGAAATAAGTAGAAATAATTATCACCAACTAATTATCAATAATCCCCTTGCCCTACTAAACCTCGACTAGAAGTCACTAAACTTATTTTTAACTAATTGATATTATGAAGGATTAGTATTTGGTTTTGATTAAGTAAAACTTTGAAAAATATTCTTCTTGAAAACATTTGGAATTGGGCCTGATAAATTTAGACCATCACATACCTCACCAAACCCAATGTAATTTATGGACATTTTAAACTACGGCCTAAAGATCGCTTTTGATCACGCTAACAAACTTATAAGAAAACATTAATTCACAATCTAAAATTGTATGGATATTAGATGGTAATTTAATATTTTGCCACTTCTAGATATTTATATTTACGTAGATTTTCAAGAACATGGACAAAATATGAACGAAGACTTAAAAGGTGATAATTGCGTAATACTTCAGCTAGATGTATCAGTTTTGACAATAGGAAAAACTACCTAATTACACAAATATTTCTACCATGTTTATCAATTCTCTTTTTAGTTTGAAATAATAATTAATAATTTCACACCAAATTTTAAATCGGATATACCTGAATACATTTATTTTATCTATCATATACTTTTTGAAATATAGATACATAGGGAAAGAGACGAGCTAGAAATTATACATAATGTTGTCTTTCAAATATCTGAATTACATTTATTTGAATGTGTCATATATATGTGTTTGAGGGCCCAAATCTGATAGGAATGATAATTTTGAAAAGTCATGAGAAGACACGTAGCTAGGCATAAGCTAATGAAGTACCGCCAAAGAAGAGTAGAATGAGAACGACGCACCGCCAAAGAAGAGTAGAAGCACGTGCTATCACGTACCTTAATTTGGGCTTGTTGATGGTGTTATGTTGTTTTTCATGTATCTCCCAAATTATGCCCATAATATATGGTTATTCATTTGATTTATAGTTATTTAAAATTGGATCTAATATGAAATGGCTTTTACTTATTTCTTCACATAATAAAAAGTAATAATAATATTATTTAGTTGTCCTTCGGAATTACTCGGATGGTTTGGAGGGTGGTTATCCACACGGATAACTCGAGATCGATCCCCCCTCAATGCCTTTGGAGTCGAGTCTGTCGTATAGGGCTTGCCTAGTGCGGTTTACATTCTCTGTGTGGTTTGTAGGCTATTACACAATGGAGTTTACCCAGTGTTCACCCAAAGAAGGGTAGAGATTGTAGCAGCTGCGGGTTATCCTGGGGTTCCAAAAAAAATAAAATCATCTAGTTAATTTATCCATTTATTTATCAGCTCATTTGTCACCCTTGCTCATGTTGAATTCATGCCCTTCTTAGTTTCTATTTCATTTTAATAGTCAAATTATTAAGTCGAATGCTTGGTTAGTTTGGATATACATCAGATACACCTACTAAAAGAAAAATACACTCCATAGAAAAAAAATTAGTTCGAAAATGTTTTTTAATTACAAAAAAACTTCTTATAAAAAGATTTGGGAAATTGTTTAAATAAAACCACTTTTATATTCGAGTTAAAGAAAATAATATAGGGATTATCATATTAATTCACGCAATATCTTGTGATTGAGAAGAACAAAAGTTGTCATATATACAACCATAATAGTTTTGTGATTTACAATAGTATATGCAATTGATCTCCAAATTTTTCAATGTAAAAGATTTGAACCTAAAAAGTTTAGTGAAGGATGGAAAGATGATTATCTCGCCATGTATTTACGTACATTTCCTTATTTTTCTTTTGATTTATTCCGTGTAATATTTGGAGATTAATTATTTATTAAATTAACTCATTGTTTCAATTTCAAGCTTGAAATTTAAAATCTAAATTTTGAAAATAGGTTTTAGAAAATTTTCAAGAAAATTCAACTTTTTTACTTTAAGTCATGTTTTCATGTCACATATTAAACTTCGATATATCCCTTTTCTTTTAACTTCAAATACAATTTCTTTTGAAATCTCAATAAATTCATGTCCAAACACCTATCTGATTTTTTCGGTTACTTTTTATATGTGATTCCAAAAGTAACCCCAACTATCAGGTCCGGAACCAAAAAGACAATAAAACGTTTTGAAAATTCCAAAAGGGCACCTAATTTTAACGGCATTTAAATCAGGGTTTCCGCCGCAAGATGCAGAAATTCATGCGCCTTACAAGGCTATGGCAACTTTTAGCCTTGTAAGGCTATGACAGCTTTTACCTCACAAGGCGCAGGCCCACCTGCGTTTTGCAGGGCTTTTTTTTTATTAAAAAAAATGATTTCTGAATTGAGTAAAAATTTGCGAAACGAATTCCATTTTAGCATATGAATTTATACAAATTAAATTTGAATCATAATTCAAAAAAAAAAAAAAACTTCAATGCTTTATGATTATGATTCCACCAATGTTTTAAATAGACGAAACAAATAAAAAAAAATAAAAAGTATATATATAAAAAGCATAAACTAAAAATTCGAAAAAAAAAAGTTAAACAAAAAATAAAAAAAGTCACAAGTATACATACCCAAGCCTTGTTACTTTCATTATATTTTCACGTGAAACTTTCAGTGTCGATTCAATTCAACACTGTAGTTTCGTGTGTTATCATTTTTACAGTGTTGAATTAAATTAACACTGTAAAAATTTCACACGGTATATGTTTCAACGAAAATATAAAATAAAATACTTTAATTAGTAGTCAAAAATTATTAGATAAAGTGAATAAAAATAATTTAAGAAATATTGTATTAAAATTACAAATAAAAGAAAAAAAATTAAAAATATATAAATAAAAAGCATAAACTAAAAACTAAAAATCGGTGGAATCATAATCATAAAGCATTGAAGTTTCTTTTTTGAATTAGGATTCAAATTTATTAATTTGTATAAATTCATATGCTAAAATGAAATTCGATTCGCAAATTTTTACTTAATTCAGAAAATGATTTTTTTTATTTTTTTTTTAAAAAAAAGCCTGCAAAATGCAGATGAGCCTGTGCCTTATAAGGCTAAAAGCTGCCATAGCCTTGTAAGGCGCTTGAGTTTTTGTGTCTTGAAACAGAAATCCTAATTTAAACGTCGTTAAAATTAGTTGCCATTTTGATTTAATAAATATTTTAGTTGTCCTTTTGAAATTTTCAAAAAAATATGTTGTCATTTTGATTCAAAATTCCCAACTATCACATCATATGACTTACACACTGAGGTCATGAGTGACAATGCCACTATTGTTTGTACTAGTTTACCAGTATCACATCATATGTATTTTTATTTTAATATTCGTAGTTTGATATCCACGCTAAAACAATTCTTTATAAAAGATCTTTTTTTATTTATTTATAATTTCAAAAACTTTAATGGAGAGAAAAGCAAGTATATTCTCTACACCACATGTGGATATGCATATTTGTCATGGCCTATGGGCAGCCGCTAGAAAAGTTTCATGTAGTGATTATTGGAATTAAAATAATCAACCCTTAGTGAAAAAGTATTGGTTTGTCGTTTTAATATTCCCAAATTAAAGTTTTTTTCTTTTTTGGCAACAACACAAAATAAAGTTCAAAATGGAGCCCAAGACCATCTCCAACCCCGCTATATTTTACTCTTCATTCTCTATATTTGGAGAATAAAATAGAGAATGTGCTCTCTAACCACACTCTAAATGACTCTCTATTCTCCATTTATAGAGAGGTGAATAGTAGTTTTCCATTTTGGATAATTACTATTCACCTCTCTATTTCACTTTTTCATTATTTTATTATTATTTTGTAGTTAACATATTACTTTTCATATATGACCATTAATTATATCTCAAATATTACTAATTCATTTTAAATGTAATATAACATTTAAATATATATATTATTTAATATATACTATTTTCATCCGAATTAATAATGTTTCAATTTTTTTAATTTTCGTCACTTTAATATAGTTTGATATCATTATTAATTTTCACTATGAAGAATGCACAAAATTAAAATGATAAGGTGAAAATTTTAATTTAAAAATACAATACATGACATAATAATGTAATACAAGATAACAATACATAACATAATGATTTTATCACAACGATAATTAAGTAATTCGGTAGGTCATTTTTCAAATTTAACAATATTCGAAAAAAATTAGTGTATGATCCACATAATTAATGTAGTTGTGATTGCGGTTGTGCTTATTGTTTTCTTTTTTAAATTATCCGTAGTTGTTCTTGTTGCATGAAAATCTCCGATTTGAACAATCTTTAGCTAAACATAAAATAATTAAGGATAAAAATGCTCATTTTGAACTCCGTAATGCATTAATAGAGCATTTATGGGAGCAATGTAATAATCTTCATTAATAATTTCACTTTTATTTGAATTGTCTATTAATTTATATATTATAAAATATTAACTTGCAATTTATGTTATTTATAAATTTTAGGAAAAATATAATTTTATATTAAGTAAAGAATTTGAAAAAATAAATTTTTATTTTACATGAAAATTATATAGTGATTATTTGAATAAAATAAAATAAATTATGTGTATCATGAAATAAGAAAATAAGAATAAAATAGAAATAATAATATAATATTGAGGAGAGAGAAAAATATTACTGTATTTTTTAAAGAGTAAAATAAAGAATTGAGTTGGAGTTGATTGTTTGAAAAATAGAGAATTTATATTTGGAGTATAATCTCTCGTGGGGATTTGAAGGGTAGAATTTTCGCAAGCTTAATTATATTAGTTATGCAGCTAGCGAAGCATGCCTTCTCGCCCTCGTTCACAATATAAGTTAACATTTCGCCCTAGCCCTGCACCAACTCTTCCAACCACAGACAAGATAAATACTAACTTAACAATGATTCTTCAACTTAATTAAATAAATATTTTTTCCTCACTATCACCGTCACTCAAAATAAAAGATGAAGCAACGACCAAGAAGTTTCAACAAGAAAAATACTACTCAATTTTACACAATTTTTGTACACAATTTATGAATTGTCTACCTTTGATGCCAATAAATCACCATTAAAATAATTTAATATATCATAATATTTGTACACAATTTTACATAACACATTTCACATAATTTCACAAAGATATCCAACAATTATTTTTCATCTTTCAAAACTAGAGTTGTCAAAAGGGGTTGAACCTATCCAACCCAATCCATAACGGGCTAGAGAGTTAAATGGGTTGGGACGGGCTAGCACTTTTAATTAAAGGGCCTATAAAATAGCAGCCCAACCCAGCCCTAAGCGGGCCACGGGTTGGGATGGATTGGCCTTTCAACCAAAAAATGAATATTACTCTCTTAGAAAGAGTATGTAATAGTATCGAGCGTCGACGTCTACAAACACGACATCAATACATACAAATTTTCATTTATGAATCACACACTTCGATGAATACTTACAAAAATACATTTATGAATCACACGCTTCGGTGAATACTTACAAAAATACATAATAGTCAACTTAAGATTTAGCGGAAAAAAGTTGATCGTTCCACCATTCCTCCCACAAAAAATTAGCTAGTTTAAAAAACTTGATTTAAAAAAAATATATATTTATTGATAAAAACTTTACAAATAAAACACTACTAAAAATATATATAAAAAATAATCATAGCCCACGGGCTGGCCTCTGAGGCTTGCGGGTTGGGCCTATGAAGCTAGCGGGCCAACTGAGGCAGGGCTAAAAACCTCATTCCTAGCAGGTCAATCCCATTTTGACAGCTCTATTCAAAATTATTGAATCTTTGTCACCTCATGGGTTTTAAATTACCAAAAAAATGAAAAGATTACATATATCTACATCACCAATACATTATCGTTTCTTAGAAATAAAGAAAATATGAAGAAGAAAAAGGGGAATAGAGAAGTTGGAGAGGGCTGGGAAGGGGAAAAAAGAGAGAAATAAGGGTTGGTGGGGAAGGAAAAGAAGAAAGAAGTAAAAAATATTTTTAATTTTTTTATTTTTGTTTTGTTTTTAAAAAAAAATATTTTTAGTCTAAATTTTGACGTTCATACCCCTTCAACGCGTGATATCACGTATTTGTGCCAACTCAATAATTAAGTTGCCACATAAACTTGATCAATAATCAAAAGGGCTTAAAATATTAAATTTGATTGAATTTAATGATTCAATTGAAAAATGGTCAAATAAAAATGTTCAAAATGTAAACTCTATAAGGATCCATCAGATTATTATGTGAGTATATTGTTGAAGTTAAAAGAAAGTTTGTGGATAATACAAAAAAGCAGACCTAATATTTCCACTAGCCTGACCTACAACATTGGGAAAGTCGGTAACGTTGATCACTATCAGGGTAGTTAGTTTAATTTATACTAATAACGATTTGACTTAATATAGTACTTCTATTAGACAGATATATTTAAAAAATAAAATACTTATAAACAAAAGTCCTTTTTTTCATTTTTTGTAAATAGCTTTGAAAGCATTTTAGTCATTTAACACAAGCATTTTTTCACCAAACATTTTAATTAAATATTATTAGATTCACCAAACATATTTGCTTATCATTAGATTCAACGTTCAAATTTGCAAACACTTACCCATAATGTTTATTTCCATATCTAATAGATAAAATAATCTATGCTTACATATTGGTATTGTAAACGATAAATCCAACGATGTAGCCTTTCTAGAATTTTTAATTGCCTCAAAAGTTCGTTTCGATTTTTGTAGCCTCCTCCCTTAATTTTTTTACGAACGCTGCTAAATCTTTGAATGAGTTCCCACCTTCTTTAATGCCATTAATTGCAACTTTTCTTAGCTCCGATGCACGAAGTCTTCGCTCTTCTACCTTGTTTCCTTGCACAGCTTCCGCCAGTAACTTAGCCAACTCGTCCGAATTTGGTACCGTTTGCGCACCTTCACATGCTCTAATAGCTACCTCATGCTCGTCAACTAAAAGGTTCGCATTGGCAAATTGGTCAGCACCCATCGGCCATGTTAACATTGGTACACCGGCAATTAAACTTTCTAGAGTCGAATTCCAACCACAGTGTGTCAAGAATGCGCCTATAGCTTGATGTTTTAAAATCAACACTTGCGGGGCCCAGTCTCTAACAACCAGGCCCCGTCCAGCCACTTTTTCCTCAAACCAAGACGGAATCACGCCGTAATCATTTGAAGCGTGTCCTTTGGTGGCTCTTTTTGCTGACAAAATGAACCTGACACCACTTTTGTCCAAAGCTATGGCTAATTCCTCCATTTGTTTGTTTGTTAGCACAGCTTGACTGCCGAAACAGACGTATACAACCGAGTGATCTTCACATTTGTCGAGCCATGCTAGTATTTCACTAGCTAAAACAGAGCTCGAACCGCCTCTGTTTAATTGGCCGGAAACATCATCCTCTCCCGGAGGAAGTACTGGTCCAACAGACCAAACCCTGTTGTGACCCAAATCTTTCATCAGATAATTCAAATACACATTTTCCAATTCCATAAACGTGTTGAAAATGATTCCGTGACTCGCTATATCGGCAAGATAGCATTCTCTGATGAATTCCGAACTTGGGTCTCCTTCAACATAACTCCGGTAAATAGGAGAGAGCTGCCAGAAAGGGAATTTCGGGGAATTGGGGATATTGGGGAAGTAAAAATTTTCGTTTTCATCGTTGGGGTCTTTCCTTTTGGGCATTTCACGCCAAAGTGAATAAACAGCAGATAGGGCCAACGCGCCGGAGGTGGAGAATACGTACCGGCGAATACTGAGCTGGGTGGCGATTTCGTGAGTAAACCCCAAAAACATATCGGAAATTATGGCTGACGGCGGCGAAGGGTTGTTGCGGAACCATTCCAATATGGGATCTCGAAGTTTTCCGAGATTGTACATCATGGAACGGAACCCATTAGCAGGAAGGTCCTTAACGTTCTCTACGCCGGCGGGAATTGAAGGGTGAGATGGAAAAGGCAAAACGAGAGTTTTTATTAATGGGTTCCTGGAGAGAAGAGGGTCTAAGATTGGGAGATTTTTGGGGGTGACTAAAATAGTGATGGCTACTCCATTGTTGACTAGCTGATGAGTGAAATCCAGAAGGGGAAGCATATGGCCTTGTGCTGGATAAGGAAAGATGAGAACATGAGGGTGGTTTTCAGACATTTTTCTCAGTTGCCGATGAGGGGAGCCGCCGGACCGGCGTTCAGGCGCTGAATATTGGGAGAAGAAGAAAAGGAAAATGGGAAAGTGATTAAACTTTCAAGGCCAAAGAGACAAATGTGTGATTTGGTGGTTTCCTTTTTTTCTACTTAATTAAGAGAGCAAATGGAAAATAATTCTCTACCACATTTTATTTGAGTCAATAACTCATTAGTTGACCGACCACATTCACTAATTATTATCTTGACCGTTAACTACTATGTTTTTGAATATTTTACTATATAAGAAGAGTGAATTTTATTCACTCTTCTTTCGACACGTGGCACCATGGCCCACCTACTTTTATATTTAGTTTTTGAAGATTGCCCACCTATCACAAAGATGGCCTACCTACTTTTATACACTCATCTTTCATTATATTTTAATTTTTTCCTTTTTAAATAGTACTAAAAAATAAATTTAAAATATCACAAATTCGATTAACTCTCAAAATTTTACGCAAATTCTATAATTAAGACGAAGGGAATA
>JAJOOH010011402.1:0-11699 GCA_029582605.1 Solanum gracilifrons | reverse complement strand
AAAGAAGAAGAAATAAATAAGCTATAATAAAAATATTGAAAAAAGAAAAATATTAATAGTAAAAAAGTAAAGATAGTCAAAATAAAAATAATAAATAATAACTTCGTCGATTCTTATAATACCAAAAAGATAATGTGTGAAAATATCAAAAAAGTATTATAAATATTAAAATTAAACTCAATTGTTTTTTTTAAAAATAGAACATTAGACCCATTAAATTTAAACTTTGAATTTACCTAGTTTATTTGACACTGGTTCATATCATTATAACCATATAATGAGTGAAAATGTATGTATTATATATGCTAATCATGCACATAAAAATAGTGGCGGAGTCAAAATTTTCAATAAGGGGTTCAAAATCTGTAGAAACACACGAAGTAGTCGAAGGGGGTTCGACATCTACTATATATACATAAAAAATTATTTTAAATATGTATAAATAATATAATTTTCTACTGAAATCCCCTTGGTACAAGGTGATTCCACCCTGCATAAAAATTACTAATTTACACCAACTGCTAGTTTAACACATGGAACTTCAAATGGTATACAACCATAAACTACCTTGATTACATTTATGGTTTATTTCAGTCCGCATACTAATGAAATACAGGCCGGTATGGCCTAAAATCCCTCTTAGAAACAGAATATGTTCCAACTCCAATCACACAGAATAAGAAATTGATCTCTTTAAATGGACTTGAATAATTTAAAATAATTTTTGGGATTAGGTTAAATTTAAGATCCATCTTTACATGGTATTTGAGTTGGATCCATCCCAATTCTTTGTCTACTGATGTAATGTGCAAAAATTGAACCGAAAAAATATTATGGGGTCATTACTATTGGGTTGACGGGATTTTAATGGTTTTATAAGAAAAAATATTGGGTTATCGGTTTGGTATGGATTTTTAGTCTTGAGTTGTTGATAAATTGATAACCCATTAACATGCAATTTCTCATTATATTTCTTGTTTCACCATTTACAACTGATTTGTTTGTCTTACTGTATCTGTAATGACCAGGAAAGTCATTTTTAGAAATTTTTACAAAATTACCGTTTTACCCATCCCGATAGTTGCCCCGAGTCTTTTTTTTTATTTAGTCAGTGAAGTTGGTTTGAAAATCTTAACTATTGGTGTAACTACAGTTATTTAGTTGGCGGATGTTTATTAAATAAATAATTTATTTAGTTGATGGTTAATGGGCAAAGTTCATATATATATATTAACTAGAAATGGGTAGCCCGTGCTCTGCACTGCCCCAATCACTGGGCACTCTTGTTAGGCATCAACTCTCCTAATTTCGCCCATATTTATGAATTGAATCTTAAGTAGGGGGCTTAGCCCGCCCGCCTATCAATCAAAGAGAAGACTCATCGTTTTTAGCCTGGTCCAGGTGTGGGAGATCTTTACCATATAGTATAGTAGCCCTGCCCTTCCGACAAGAGCAATTACGCCTTTTTCTAAAGCCCTTACTAAACCACCAAGAAGTAGTCTGCTTTGATATAACCTGGACTTATTTGAAATTCGTAATTTTTTTTTTATGATATTTTTAATTTTTTTCTACTTATAATATCAACGATCTAAAATTAACATTAGAAATCAAAGAAAATCTATGGATAAAAAGATCGAGAAATAATAAGCAAATCTATTACTTATTTAATAATAATAAAATATGATAGAATTTTGGATAATTAAACCAAAAGTTTAAATTTAAATCATTATATTTACTACATTTTAGGCAGTACTTATTTAGCATGATTTTTTTATAATGTAAAATAAGAAAAATGCATAATTAAAATATGTATAAATTATAAAAAATTATACTCCATATTTATATTTATTTTACATTTACATTTACATTTACATATATTAGAAGAGAGAGTTTGGGACAGTTTCAACTTTTCAACAATTGGCAAATAGGGGTATTTTTGTCATTCTGATTTCCCATCTGAAAGTGATAAGCCAGCCAGCGAAATTATTGTCATTTCACCTTGTCAAAGGCTGCATTATATGTGTACGTGTCTTGCTCTCTATACATTCATCAAACACCTGCTCTTCTTCAATTCAGCTATAATTTTGAAAGCTTTGTTGTCATCTCCATTTTCTTTTCTCTGCTATATATATATATATATATATTACTATATTATAGAAGAGTCTAGGAATGACTATCAATGTTCCAATAAGATCACTACTAAAGTCCAATATATTTATAAAATATATAAGTGGGCCCCGCCACCTTCCACTTCAATACTACATATTACATATTTTATTATTACTATATAGAAAAGCGAAGCCGACCGGACGACCAAGGGCATATTAGAAAATCTGACTTTAAGGAAGGGCAAAATAGTAATCAAGTTACAAGATAGTTACAACC
The DNA here is from genome assembly GCA_029582605.1 of Solanum gracilifrons. NCBI lineage: Eukaryota > Viridiplantae > Streptophyta > Magnoliopsida > Solanales > Solanaceae > Solanum > Solanum gracilifrons. The sequence goes on along the minus strand of JAJOOH010011402.1, from coordinate 9,314 downwards.
GACCTGAGTAATGAAATTTCTAGAAAGCAGGGACTCTTTATATTCCATGGCGCCTTTCCATGGTAGAGAGTTCCAGAGAAAATCATCGACTCAAAAAGACTCCTCTCATATGATGTTGGATTACAGGTCAGTTATCTCAATCTTTGCTCTAAGCATTTTCTGTTCTCAATCTCAAGGCTTTCAAAGATTGTTCTTTCATATCTCTTCCTTTTCACTGTTGGGTGTTCCAATTTGAGGGTTTTTTTTTTTGCTTAGATTCCTTTTCAGTTCTATTTTACAACTGAACTTGATAGATGATATTGTTATTGTACTGTCTCCCCACTCCCCAATTTCATGGTTGATGATCAATTACACTCCCATCACTTTTCCACTCCAACCGGCTTTGTCTTGCTTCTCTTCATCATTTCGATTAATTTACAAATGCAGGTATGTTTCTCTTTAGTTTTTACCTAAATTTTCTGTTTCTTTTCCCTTTGTTGTTCTTTTTTTGTTTTTTAAGTTCTCTTCAAATTTAATTATTATCATATATAGGAATATTTCTACTAAAATGATGGTTCATAGATAGGTTGTTAGAAATCGGATTGATTGGAAAAATTAAATATATGAAAGTTAGAAGTCTTAATTGGGGTATGTAGAATTTTGGAGAGATAAACTAAAGATGTCTTTGATCAGCACATTGTAGCATGTTCTATGATGATAAAAAAAAATTCTTCATTAATTATTCAGCTTATGGTGAAGTAGAACATCCTCCTACAGTTCCATCAGTCATTTCAAACAGTAATCATCCAAGGTCTGAAAGATATGATTCTCGGCACCATTCTTCATTCTCTAGAGCAATACTTATTGCTAGATTTGGTGATAGTGTTGTTCCCATTAACATTGTAAATGATGAGAGCGATTCTCAAGCTTTTATGAGTCGGTTCCAGTCAGAGATAGCTACTTCTCTGATTGCAGCTCCGACTTTCAAATTGCCTTGTACTGTGAAACTCGGAGTATGGCATTATGATGTTAATGATCCATGTGCGCCGCTTGATGCTGAAAAATGTCGTTGTGCTTTGTAGGTGAGATAATTTCTATTGTTTCAAAGCTTTGAAGTCTTGATATGCCTTGAAGGGCAACAAACTATTTAACTGTTCTTTCATGAATTCTGCCTAACATGGAGGCTGCTTCTAAATTTCAGGGACAATTTCGTCATGATGGTGTAACTTCAACAGTTATGACCACTGGCTAGCCATTTGTGTCTAAAAGAGTTGTAAGGAGGACCCTGTGTTGTGCCGCGATATCAAGCTTGCTGGGAGGGCAACCTGATCGACAATTTGACATGTCTCAATAGGTTTTCTTGTATCCAACATTTGCTTGATTATAGTAACTCTAGGTTATGCTTATTGGTAGAAGAAGTGGGAGTATCTATTAATAATAAAAGAAAAAGAGCCTTCATCAATTGACACAGTGAAATAACATTCGTATATATAAGCAATTTATATGGAGAACCATTGGTTGTGAAATAACTATTGGTGGTTGGGACGGTATTGATAAATGACCTCACATAAAATGCATCTGACACCAACTAAACTGTTATACTCTCAGATAACTTGCGCCTGGCACCAACTAAGCTATTATATGACAAATTCTTCATTGTGTCTCTATCTATGCAGTCGCGATCTGATTTTGGGAACAGTGGACTAGGCCATACTATGTAGGGCATTTCTATGATGGGTATAGGTATGCATTCCCACCACCATACAATTCAGGGATGTATACTTCCGCCTATGGGGCTTATCCAGTGTATGGAACTCACCAGCAACAAGTAAGCTGAAAGTCTGCTACCGAGTTTCTCTGCTTGAATGGTGAATGTGCTTACTTCATTTGTTTCAAACTGGGAATGTTGAATTTAATAAAATCCGTCCAAATGAGGAGTGGAATTGAATTTTGACTGGATGAGTTAGTCTCCAAGGGATTCTATTAAACATATATTTAGAAATTTGGACTTTTAGACATAAAACTTCTTGGGGTTATGTATCAGCTACATATATATTCTTTGGAGGAGGCAAGGTAAATACTAAATCTAATGGCTTCGTTTTCTTTTCCTCTCTTCACACTTGGTATTCAGTTTTTCATTTATTCATCGTTACTTTCACATATTAGTTTATTGCTTGTATAATTTCTTAAATGTAATCTTCTATCCTAGCAGACTCCGCTTAACTTCACTTGGTTCATGCCACAACGATCTATATGGAAGGACAGTTTTAATGCACTCTTGACTATGAAGAAGACAGAATCTTAGTCAAGAAATTAGTTGAAATTTGTCATTATTATGTTTAAGGGGCAACAATTATTAAAACTTTTGATATATTTTAGAGACTCCAATCTACATTTTTCAAATGATACTAGAAAAGATTCATCAAATCAGCAACTGATGCAGCAGGGATTCTTAATAATACGAAAATAACTGTAGTCTCTCTTTGATGCTCTACAACTAGAAGCTACTTATTTTGCTTCTCCGAATTTGATTTTATTATTTAAATTAGTTGAGTTGATAATGAAGGTTAATGTAAGGATTCGCTCTCCATATACTTGCTACTTGAATTTGTTCCTCAACCAACATGGCCTCATCTCTTTGATAAAATATCATAGGAAGTATATCAACTAGCTACATTCAACTACGTAGTAACAAATTATGTCGTAGGGTCATTTGAATTGCAACGAAATAATGCCTGTGTATTCTGTTTTACGTGATTTTAAAGTCACTAACGGATATAACTGTGCAGATTCCAGGCCTTAGGACCCTTTGATGTGAAGACTCATACTTCCACAAATATGACACAATCTTTTGTTCCATAATGCCAGTATATTTTGTTTTACATGATTTTGAAGTCACTAACAGAGTTAATATTGAATTGTAGTAGTAATAGTAGTATTTGTAGCTATATCACAATAAATAAATCAACAGAACTCTGCGCTAAATTACGAAAGTTGCTTCTAAAAAATAATTATTTAAAAAACTTTAGTATGAATGAGACATAATTGACCTCGAATAATTTGAGGTTGTACTTGATCAATTTTGATGTATATCTGTTAGTAACTGATTTATAAATAGTTATATACATATGTAATTAGTACTCCCATATGTATAATGTTCAACTACGTAAATATTTCACTTTGAAAACAACATTCAATAGAAAGGCATTCACAAAATATATGATAACACGTTTGACTACTATATTTTGTTCAAGATAATAGTATTTTTATTTACTTTATATATAATGGTGTTTATATGTGATTGTCTCATTTATATTAATCAATTTTATATCACAAATAAGACTACACATTGGGCCCGTGCTTAGCACGGGCAATACTTATCTAGTATATATATATATATATATATATCAAATAAAACAAGGCACATATTGAGCTTTGCATTCACCAAATAACAGCTTAAGAGTTGTTTCTTGTTTCATTTCCATCTTGTCCTTAAGCTTATGTACTTATTTATAAACATTCACTAAGAACACAAAGGTAAATCCTTACACTACATACATAAAAACTCAGAGCTTGTCAAGGAATTGAATACAATTCTGGCGCGGAATGCATATGGCCTCCAAAGGCTTTTCCTTGTTCAAAGTGATTTCAGTATTATAGCACGCATCCAAGTTTTCCTCAAATTCCACATTTTCCCAATCAAACCACTGAATCAACGAACCTAAAACCAACGAAGCAGTACGTAAGCCCATTGCAGCTCCAGCGCAGGCTCTTCTCCCCATTCCAAATGGCACAAATTTATAATTGAACACTTCTTTTTCCCCTTTCATACTCTCAAATCTCTCTGGCTTAAACTTTTCAGGCTCGTCCCGTACCTCGGGGTCCCTATGGATGGCCCAAGCGTTAACCATTATGATCGTATGTTTTGGTACATCATAGCCACCAATAGTACAATCTTCTAATGAGTAGTGAGGCAACAGAAGCGGTACTGGAGGGTATAATCTCAGCGTCTCGTTGATAACACACTGCAAATAAGGAAGATTAGTGAAATCAGATTCATTGAGCAAACGCTCATTCCCCACTTTGCTGTCAATCTCAGCTCTCAGTTTGTGAAATGCCTCAGGGTGAGCTAAAAGAAGTCGCATCACCCATCAAATTGTCATTGATGTGGTCTCTGTTCCCGCAATAAACAAAGCCTGTCAAACAAATGCACTAGTCTAATTAGTGAAGTTACCTTAAAGTTGAAACATTTTAACCTCTAGAAATATATTTGCTCATATTAAAACTATAATTAAGACGGAATATACCTGTAGAACTCATTTAATGAGATCATCTGTATAGAATTCGGGTTCTGATTCTTGCAGAGACAATAGAGTTTCAACCAGTGTACCCTTCTTCTCTCTGTTTCCATCAGTACTGGACTCCGATGTTGAAAGTTTAGTCGTAGTTTTTCTGTTGGCAATTGACCTAGTCTTTACGAGTTTTTAATTCTTTTTTATTGCAGCAGTTTGCAGGTTGTTTTGATTTTTAGGAATTAGTGGAGTAAAGAGTTATGCTTGCTTTAGGAGTCATGTGCTCTATTTTTTTGGAGTAAGTTGATAATAGGACTGATATGTGTCCTGTTTAAATGGATTATCTGTTAAGTAGTTGCCTATATATAGGGTTGAAGTTATGAATAAAAGGACTAGGTGCTCCAGCAAATTATTTTATCTTCTTACGTATTTTTTGTTTTTCTCCTTCTAAATTCTCTATCAGTGGTAACAGAGCCAGGTTATCCTGAGAGTGACAACAAGTGAGGCAGCCACATATTTCTTTTCAGATTATCTCATGGCTACTGAAAATAATTTTGTGCAAGCAGCAATTCCTCGCTTTGATGATCACTATGACCATTGGAGCATGTTGATGGAAAACTTCTTACGATCAAAAGAGTATTGGCCAATCATTCAGGACGGCATTGGCACTTCGATGGAAGGCGAAGTTTTGACAAATGCTCAAAAGGCAGAGTTGGAAGCGAAAAGGCTAAAAGATCTGAAAGCGAAGAATTATCTCTTTCAGGCAATTGATTGTCCCATCTTGGAAACTATTCTTTGCAAAGAAACTTCCAAGGATATTTGGGATTCCATGAAGAAGAAGTATCAAGGCTCACGCAGGGTGAAGCGCGCACAGCTTCAAGCTTTGAGAAAGGATTTTGAAACACTGGAGATGAAGGAAGGAGAATCTGTCACAAACTATTGTGCTAGAACCATGGAAATAACCAATAAGATGCGATTCCACGGTGAGAAGATAAATGATGTAGCCATTGTGGAGAAAATTTTACGATCTCTTACATCAAAATACAATTATGTTGTTTGCTCAATCGAAGAATCAAAGGATATAGATGAACTATCTCTTGATGAACTACAAAGTTCTTTACTAGTTCATGAACAGAAGATGAACAGAAGTTCTGGAGCACAGGAGCATGCATTGAACGCTTCTACTAATACTTATTCCAGCAACTATAGAGGAAGAGGTAGAGGTAGAGGCCGAGGAAGAGGAAGAGGAAGAGGAGGAGGAGATCGTGGAGAAAGAGATTTGAGTAGAAATTTCAAAACCTACACTGATCAGTCTCAAGGCAGAGGTCGAAACCATGACAAATCCAAGGTAGAGTGTTACAGATGTCACAAATTTGGTCACTATGCATCAGATTGTTACACTAGACTTCCTAATGACAAAGAAAGAGATGAAAGTGCCAATTTTGTCGAAAATAAGGAAGTAGAAACATTGTTAATGGCTGTCCATGCTAGAACAGAACATGAATCTGATATTTGGCATGTAGATACTTGATGCAGTAATCACATATGCGGAAGCAAATTTTCTTTTTCATCTTTGGATGAAAAGTTTCGTTCTACTGTGGCTTTTGGTGATTGTTCAACTGTAGAAGTGATGGGGAAAGGTGACATCAAGATTAAAACCAAGAATGGTTTTGTGGAAACAATTTCTAATGTGTTGTATGTTCCTGACTTGAAAAGTAATTTACCTAGTGCTGGTCAGTTGCAAGAAAAAGGTTATGTCATCACTATCAAGAAGGGAGAGTGTGAAATTTATGATCCTGAGAGAGGAGCTATTGCACTAGTTCAAATGAGCTCCAATAGATTGTTTCCACTGAGGATTGATAGCATTCAATATTGTTTGATGGCTGAAGTAAATGATTCATCATGGTTGTGGCACTTCCGATATGGTCACTTGAGTTTTGGAGGCTTGAAGACACTCCAACAGAAAAACATGGTTAGTGGTCTTCCTCAAATTACAGCACCTTCCAAAATTTGTGAAGAATGTGTTGTTGGCAAACAACCTGGCTCTCAATTTCCCAAAGGAGAGTCATGGAGAGCAAATGATGTTCTGGAGCTGGTACATTTAGATCTTTGTGGTCCGATAAACCCAACGTCTAATGGAGGTAAACGGTATTTAATCACTTTTACAGATGATTTTTCAACAAAAACATGGGTTTATTTTATGGAAGAAAAATCTGAAGTTTTTTCAACATTTAAAAGCTTCAAAGTACGTGTGGAAAATGAAGCAGGAAAAACCATTAAGGCTCTCCGAACTGACCGTGGTGGTGAATATTGCTCAAAAGAATTTGAAGTATTCTGTGCAGATCATGGCATTTGGAGAGAGCTTACAGCTGCATATACACCACAGCAAAATGGTGTGTCAGAAAGGAAGAACAGAACCATCCTCAACATGGTAAGAAGTATGCTATTGATAGGAAGCATTCCAAAAACTTTCTGGCCAGAGTCAGTGAATTGGAGTGTTCATATTTTAAACAGAAGCCCAACTTTTTCTGTTAAAAATATGACACCGGAGGAGGCATGGAATGGGAGAAAACCAACAGTAGATCATTTTAGAATTTTTGGATACATTGCATATGCCCATGTGCCGGATGAAAGAAGGAATAAACTTGACGATAAGGCTGAAAAATGTGTTTTTCTTGGTGTAAGTGAGTCTTCCAAAGCATATAAGTTGTTTAATCCGTTGACTAAGAAGATTGTTATTAGCAGGGATGTTACTTTTGATGAGGAAAACATTTGGGAATGGAATAGGCAGCAGCCTGCTTCCCAAATCCTCTGTGACAGTGACGCAGAACAAGAGCAACTTTCAACACCTTGTACGTTTGAAAATTTATTAGATTCAGCCCCTATAACTCCACCACCAGATGCTGTAGCAAATGAAGAAACAACTCAAACTCTTGGGCGTGTTAAAAGAAGGCCTGTTTGGATGAAGGATTACAAGGTAACTGGAATTGAAGATCCAATTACTCAATTTGCTTTGTTTTCAGATTGCGATCCTACATGTTTTGAGAGTGCTGTAAAGGAAGAAAATTGGAGAAAAACAATGGATGATGAAATTGATGCCATCAAATGAAATGATACTTGAGAGTTGTCTGATCTTCCAAAGGGACAGAAAACCATTGGACTGAAGTGGGTGTTCAAAACAAAGTTGAAGGAAAATGGCGAAGTTGATAGGTACAAGGCACGTTTAGTGGCCAAGGGGTATAAGCAACAATATGGGATCGACTATACAGAAGTATTTTCTCCTGTTGCTAGGCATGATACAATCAGATTGGTTATCGCATTGGCAGCTCAGAATTCTTGGCCTATTTTCCAGCTAGATGTCAAGTCGGCGTTCCTACATGGGCACTTGGAGGAACAGGTATTTGTTGAACAACCCCCTGGTTATGTTGAAATTGGAAATGAGCATAAGGTTTATAGATTAAAAAAGGCCCTCTATGGTCTAAAACAAGCTCCTCGAGCTTGGTATAGTCGCATTGAGGGCTATTTTCTAAAAGTTGGTTTTTCGAAATGTCCTTATGAGCATACACTTTTTGTTAAGATTGGGGATAAAGGAAAAATGCTCATTATCTGCTTGTATGTTGATGATCTCATTTTTACTGGAAATTGTGGTGTCATGTTTGAGGAATTCAAGAAGTCAATGATGGATGAGTTTGAAATGTCCGACCTAGGATTGATGCATTACTTTCTTGGCATAGAGGTAGTACAATCTGGGAAAGGGATCTTCATTTCTCAGAAGAAGTATATAAAGGAAATTCTAGAAAGATTTCAGATGATGGATTGCAATCCAGTTAACACTTCTGTTGAACTTGGTTTGAAGCTGCACAAAGATCCTACTGGAAAGAAAGTTGACAGCACACTTTACAAACAAATCGTAGGCAGTTTGATGTATCTCACTGCTACAAGGCCTGACATAATGTACTATGTGAGTTTAATCAGCAGGTACATGGAGAATCCCACAGAAATGCACTTGCTGGCAGCCAAGAGAATTCTCCGGTACTTGCAAGGAATGAGAGACTTTGGACTAGTTTATAAGAAGAGTGAAAAGTCCAATCTTCTTGGGTATACAGACAGTGATTATGCTGGTGATCGCGATGACAGGAAAAGCACTTCAGGCTATGCTTTTATGTTCGGGTCCGGTGCTATTTCATGGTCGGCTAAGAAGCAACCAATTGTCACTTTGTCTACTACAGAAGTCGAGTTTGTTGCTGCGACTGCTTGTGCTTGTCAAGCTATTTGGTTGAGGAGACTTTTGGAGGAGTTAAAATTCAAGCAAGCAGAAGCCACTAAGATTTGTTGTGACAATAATTCAGCAATTTAGCTATCCAAGAATCCGGTGTTACATGGAAGAAGCAAGCACATTGATGTGAAGTTTTATTTCTTAAGAGATCTTAGCAATAATGGAACAATTGATCTGATTTACTGCAGGAGCGAAGATCAAGTTGCCGATATTTTCACCAACGCTTTGAAGACGGAGTCATTCATGAAACTTAGAAGGTTGCTAGGTGTATGTACAATCAAAGACGTAAACTGACTGTTAGCAAACATCAGTTTAAGGGGGAACTGTTGAAAGTTTAGTCGTAGTTTTTCTGTTGGCAGTTGACCTAGTCTTTAGGAGTTTTTAATTCTTTTTAATTGCTGCAGTTTGCAGGCAGGGCCGTCTTAACCACTAGGCCACTAAAGCCGTCGCTTGGGGCCCCATATTTTTGGGGGCCCCCATTTAAATTTTTTTTTTTCTTATATATACTCAATTTATTTTTAATATATATACTTGTAAATTTTTTTTAAAAAAAAAGGTGCAAGAATTGAAAAAAAACGTGCAAGAATAAAAATAAAAAAGGAAAAGGTAAAAGTACGTTAGATTTTACTTTTTAATTAAGGAATGGAACAATTTTTGGGAATACTAAACTGTGCAAGAATAAAAAATAAAAAGAAAAGGTAAAGTGACGTTAGTTTTAATTAGGGTCTAGGGAATGGAACAATTTTTGGGAATAATTTACTAGCTTC
>JAJOOH010011401.1:0-23942 GCA_029582605.1 Solanum gracilifrons | reverse complement strand
CCCCCCCCCCCCCCCCCCGTCCTTTACATACTTGTCTCGAAAATAAGTTTACTAAACGAATACAATAGTGAGTTAATTTTAAGTCTAAACCATATTCCTCATGGGATCGACCCCAACCTCCAAGTTGGGTTCTTTACTTGATAACGATCCCTTATACTTCTTTAGGGAAGTGTAATTTGAGCGTATCAAGTATTGTGTTAACCTCACCCGCATAACACTGAGCCATAATTCCCCGTACTTCCACTTCCTCCAAGGGTTTCCAAATAGTACCATTTCTCTTCTTTGGTAGGGCATTAGCATAAGCATTGTAGAACTCCCTAAGCCATTTGGGCACATATGGTTGTCTGGGGTTTGTGAACTGCTCAAACTTATGAAATTTGATAGTTTCCCTATAGTAGGGTAGTCACTCATGAATCCGTTAGTCGAGAGCCTACGCTCCTCCATAATAGTTTGTTTTCCTTCTACCTTGAGCCTATTTAAGGCCCTTGGACTTATGATTGGGAAAACATTGGATCTTGCGGAGGCGATGCTAACTTGGAGCAAATATCCGCCTTCTTTGTGGCAATATGTTTCTGAATTTTATTATCTCCGTTGGTAGGGGTCTGTGGATTGGATTGTTGAGCACCAGGAGCCTCTATGGGAGCCTATTTTAGGCCCTTGAGCCTATTTAAGGCCCTTGGACCTATGATTGGGAGAACATTGGATCTTGTGGAGGCGATGCTAACTTGGAGCAAATATTCTCCTTCTTTGTGGCAATATGTTTCTAAATTTTATTATCCCCGCTGGTAGGGGAATGTGGATTGGATTGTTAAGCACCAGGAGCCTCCATGGGATCATTAATGGATATTCCCCTGTGCTTCTTGAGAAGAGGAGGAGAAGGAGAGTCTTTGTCCGACTCTATGTCAGATTGCACCACCTGCTTTCCTATTATATGTTCCATAATCTGCAAAGCACACATTCAAACATAGGTGTGAAGGTTTGTTAAAATCAAACTCATTCAGAACATAATTCAATGAATACCTTGGGGCTCGCTGACTAGGAAGGCAGATCACCTAAATGGATAGGCAAGCTCTGGCGAGCTCGCCGAATCAGACAGTGACAATTTTAAAAGGGATCAGGCACCTAGGGCGGAGTCAATTCCAAATCATCGAATCGTTGAGTTGGTTTTGGTGGGTAAAGACAAGTACGGTGAAAATGATAGTGCAATTTGCAAAAAAACAGGCATCAAAGGCAAATTTCCACTCCCACTCGGTGATTCACTAAGTGGGTTCGGCAAACTAAGACAAGCTTGCTGAATGGAACAATTCCCAAGGTAACATATACGCTAAAGAAGGTGAGCTGGATATTATTCATTGATTCACCTAAGCTCCTTAGCGAGCGAAGACAAGCTCGCCAAAACGAAGATGTTCAGCCTAGTGCCTAATTTTTCAGCTAAACCCAACATACCTAACAAATTAAAGTTTCCCAACATCAATACAACACACATATATGCTTATCTACCCATGGGTACTCAGAATTTCCCTGGATATTTCTAAGTATTGCTCGAATTGATGAATGTCCCTTAAGAAATTTGGCATTCTATCTATAATTGGGCAAAACCATATAATTGGGTTAACATTAGGTTACTCAAACTTACACCAACATCAAATTAGGCTCAGACCCATCATTTATATCACTTCAATTTCACAAATTAACCAACACATTCAAGATTAACATTTTATAGGCAACACACCGGCAAACAACTCATGGACACAGTTCAATACACACAATATGAAGCTACCCGCTAAAATCTAACAATAAATACCATCCAATGGCTTCAAGACCATACCCAAAATGCAAATTAAACCTCAAAATGATCAAAAAAATTGAAAACCAACCTTAAGTTTAATCTACAATCGAGAATAATCTGGGAAATGGGGTTGGGTTGACAGCAATACCAAGAAAAAGAACTCGTCAAACTTTGAAATTGTGCACTACAGGCTCATAATCACTCAAATGATGCAATGCAAGAGAAATGAGAAGTAAAGTCTTAAAGATATCAAAGGGTTTTCTTTTTGAATTTGAAAAGACCCGTGGCCTTTATATTTTCGGCCCGTTCGACGATCATGAAAATTTTGCCCAACGTGTTAGGCCAATGGCCAATTGGAACTCAAGCTCACCAAACATGCATGAACAAAATACCAAACTTGAAGGTTGATTCAGTGGATCCAAGGGAGTCTGCATAGTGCACTTCGGTGGATCATCGTTTGGAGCTTAAACCACCTTAATTGACAATGCACTTTCTTACATGTTCAGGCTTAGAAGGCGGACACAAATGAATCCATTCAATACCTTTAGCGGATCACTGTTTAGCTTTTAGCATCGCCTAATAATCCCTTTATCAAACTTTGAACTTCTTCTCAATTGGCACTCATAAAGCACGTTATTGAAAGAAATAAAAACAAAAGTAAAGACTTGGGTTGCCTCCCAAGAAGCACCTTATTTAATGTCATAGAACTACATAGTCCTCAATTTCTCAACATTCCTTTTTGGGTCTTTTGGTAATTGACGATCATGGGGAGGCACATACCTATCTTTGTCAACCTCCCTATCTCTCCAATTTCCACCTCGCTAATCTTTCCAACCACTATCTCTATCCTTGTTCCAACCTTTGTTCCCATCTTACCGTTGATAAATTGTGTGATAATCCCCCATTTGATTTCCGAAATATTGAACTTCCTCATTGTATAATGCCTCAAACTTGGCATCATTCGGGAATTTCCCACTGTTTGTTCCAACCATATTTACTGACTTAAGTCCACCTCTCATGACATGTTAGACAACAAATCGAGTTGGGTCATCATGTTGGCCATATTTTTATCTCATTCATTATCTCTCTCGATTTGCTCTTTACTCAAACTCAGTTGTAGAGTAGACACTTGGTCTTCTCTAGTATGCCATACTTGGTTAACTTTAATCATGTCATCTAGAAACAAAGCAACCACATCATACGGTTGTCTCATTAATCCACCTTAGACTAATTGATCAGCCACACCTTTATTGACTAAATTAAGACTGCAATAGAAGTATTGCAACAGTAAGTTGTCCGGAATGCCATGTGTCAGACATTGCAAAAGTAGTTTCTTGAACATTAGCCAAGTCTCATGTAAAGCTTCACTTCCAATACGCTTGAAATTTTGGATCTGGGTTTGATGTTTCACTATCTTTGAGGGTGGAAGAATTTGTCCAAGAAAGCATCATTCAACTCCTCCCACGAAGTGATAGAATCATTTTACAATTCTGCCCGCCATCTTGTAGCTTTACCTGTTAAAGGGAACGGGTATAACCTCAACCTTACGGACTCTTGAGAGATATTCTTGAACACAAATAGTCCACGTACCTCTATAAAATTTCTAAGGTGTTCATGAAATTGTCATAAGCTAGGCCCCTAAAATTTCCTTTTAGTTGGAGCAATTGTAGGATTGTTCCGAATTATGAGAAACACAACCCTCCCAACTGTGAGAAGTGTCTGGATGAATCCTGTAGTTTAAACAATATTCGTATAAATATCATTCAGTCACCCATGTTTTCATTTTGACCACACTGACTATTATTGTCACTACCATGGTTACTCATTGTATTGGACCTGCAAACCAGCCAACAACAACACAAAACAGCAATCCAGTACAACTAAACAAATTTACAAACTAACTTCTTAAATGAAATTCTCAATAACCATCCCCCACAGTGGTGCAATTTCTTTATCATGCTCAAATGTCCTCTTTGAAACCAATTAAAATGGACAACAATCGTAGTCAATAAAAACTCAATGAAGATTCGGAGTCAAATGCCATACAGAATGGTATATCATATAGATTTCTTATCAAGAAATCTGGATTGTAAAATTTCTCATTTGTGATAGTAAGAACAAGTGGGTGGATGATTCCACCAATTTAATAAAAAAGATTAGGTTAACAATTATCACAATTAAACTACAATTACAGAAATCTCAAGAATTAACAAGCAATCTATGGGTGCGGGGATTAGAAATCGATGTCACATACGGGTAACTATGTTGCTCTATAGTGATGAACAATCATGAATAGTTTAAGTCATCTTTAATGATACTAATCTTCTTCTAATCTCATATCATCCTTGCATCAAATATATTTTCAGTCTTATCTTTATGCCAATCTAAACAACCCAATGCCTTACTCTATTCTCTCTTTCGATGTAGAAATAGGAAAAATAGATTCGATCCATAACCACTATTTTCAAGCAAGTTAAAGGCATCAAACCTATATTGCTAGTATTGGACTAATTACCCACTCCGGTCAATCTCTTTCGAGCATCGACTGGAGGTCGCAGGTAGGAATTAAGTTTACAACCTTAACCCATAAATTAATCCCATACTACTTATCCTAAATTCATGTATGAACAATAAAAAAACATAGCATAACACAATACCCACTATATTAAATCAGCACCCACCCCCATAATTGTACCCCTAGATCTTGGGGTCTTAGCCACGCATCACAAAAGGCAGAGAAATTATACCTACCATGAAATTACCATGGGTAGCATGAAATTAAGCAACTACAAACAAACTCACTTTGGATTCAACTTCAATTTGTCAAATTCAAGAGCAAAGTTGAAAAATCTCAAAAGCTAGAAAGTGTTCTTTACAAAATGCAAGTATTTCTCTCAAAACTCAAAATATTTCTCACTCTTTCTAATCCCCAGAACTCTCTTCATTTCAATATATTTTGCGCTATTTATAGTTTCCTAAAATTTGGCTCAAAAACTCAATGCGCGTCTCATTCGGTGACATTAGTCGGGCTCACCGAGCTCGTTTAATGAATCGTCTCTAATGTTTTAGCTCACCTTCTCATGCTCTAGGATTTAGGTGTTTGAACCCTAGTCAGCGAATTCATTTAAGTATGCCTTTCACATTTGGAAAATCATCGAGTACCACATTGGTTTACATTTTGAGAATTCATTTTTTCTCCTTGCATTGCCATTTTAGGCAACGATCAGCAAGGTCACCTTTCTCATTTAGTAAATTGCCTTCTATTTTGGAGTTCGCCGACCTGTCTCACTAGATACAAGTGTTGTGCGCTGTCATTTTGGGCAAGGTCATGCTCACTAGATGATCTGCCTCTCTCATTTGGCGATCAAGATTATATAGTTCGCACTACTTCTTGTATTTTTGGCCATTCTTTCAAACATCAACCCTTTCCTTATCCATTAGCCTTCATAGCTACTAATCATCAACATATCATCAAAATAGGAAAAAATTAGGGATTGAGGACACTAATTAATATGCTAAATAGACCTCAAATGAGTGCAAATCTACCATGCATAACCATTCCTTCTTTGATGGAACTAATTTAAAGAAAGATCAAACATTCAATAGCAAGAGTGAGTTGCAATTATATTTAGCCAAAGTGGCGGTGAGGAAGTCTTTTAATTTTGCTACAGTAAAGAGCAATACTAAATACTTAAAGGTGAAATGTGTATCTCGTATTTGTACGTGGATGTTGCAGGAAAGGAAATACGAGTGTTCAGAAGGATATCGCATCTACTAGTACATTGGTGGTCAAAGTTGCGGTATTGAACATGGATCAACAACCATAGAAAATCTTGACCAAAGTCACTACGTCGCTTTGTGGGAATCTGTATCGTGATGGCAAGAGTCCAAATGCTAAAGAGATTCATAAGGTTATTTTTAGTTTTTTTTTTCGTTGTAGTCCAAGCTATTGAAAATGCTGGAAGAGAGGTCTGATTACCAGGGAAATGGTCCGAGGGACAACAAAGCACATATATTAATACTTACCAGCTTTTTCCTATAGGATCGACACACTAAATGTTGGTTCTAGCTATTGTAGCATGTTAAATGAGGATATTCATAGATTCATGTATTACTTCTTAGATTTTGGTGCTTGCATTAGGGGATTTTTCCAAAAGAGAAAGGTAATTATGGTTGATGACACTCATTTACATGGTTAATACGAGGGCGTGCTACTAAGTGTTATTGCACGAGATACGTAGAATCAGGGTTATCTAATTGTCTTTTGTGTCATGGACAAAGATAATGACGTGTCTTGACATTATTTTTTGGGAAGTTAAATGAGATTGTGGTTGATAAATGAGATTTGTGCTTTATTTTTGATAGACACAAGAGCATTGAAAACAGTATTGTAAAGGTTTACATTTATGATCATCATAGATATTGAATGAGGCCCCTTGATAAAAATCTCCAGGTAAATCAGCACTGTGGAGATTCCCTCTATCTATACTACAATGCGGCAAAGGCATATTCTTTGGAGGAGTTCAACGATCATTTTGCAAAATTAAAGAACAATTGCCTCAAGGCAACCGTCGTTCTTGAGCATGAAGTTGGTTTGAGAATTAGAGTAGGGGCACATTTTCTAGGCAATAGGTATAATGTGATGACCACATATATTGTTGAGTCACTTAACGCTATGTTGATAGATGAGAGAAAGTAGCATGTGGCATCCATATTTAATTTTATTGCTAAGAGGTTTGGAGAATGGTTCAGGGAGAGGCATATATATACCTCAAATCAAAGGGTAATAAAATGGTGCCAGCTACCAAACGAATCGTAAGATAAAAACGATTGAGGAAGACTCCTTGAATTTGGAGAAGATTATCGGGGAAGACAACCAATTCACCGTGTTCGGCACAGGTTCTACTGCCAATGTGAACCTATTAGAAAAGTCATGTTCTTGTAGGGAATATGACTTGGTGAAGATATTCATGCGCTCACGCGATGACTGCTTTGCGATCAAAGCATGGCGATGAGTATGGTATGAGCATTTATGAAAACTTTTTTCCTTTGTACAAAGGTGAAGCATATCTCCTTGCATACTCTGAATCTATTAATGTTATCCCTCTCGAGTCGGAATGATGTGTGCCACAAGAATTCCTAAACCTGAAGATTCTTCCATCCATTGTCGATACCAAGCTTGGTAGGAAGAAAAGAAAATGTGTCAAGGGCGTTGGTGAGAATTTCAAGAGCAAGAGGAGGAACAAATATTCAATTTGCAAGAGACCTGGACACAAGAGAACCACATGAACAACAAAAAATCTTAGATAGGCTTGACTTACTTTTCTATTGTAATCAAGATACTGGAGAGCTCAAGCTATTGTATTTTGGACCCCTACATTTTTGTCAATTTAGTGTTAATTATTATCGACTCTACCCGTGATCTAATATCGATCAGTCAAAAGATGGCATAAATTTTGTACACTATCTATTAACATTTTGTATCGACTCTATTGGTTGTGTATTGAGGTGTGTATTATTGATAAATAGAAATTCATGTTAGTAATGAAATAGTTTAAATGCATGGGTTATCTAAATAGTTTTCATGCATGCTATGCTTAATGAACCAAATCAAACAATACATAATAAATAGTCCATGTATAAAATATCCAAACATAACAAATACAAGCATTACTTAGATATACACCCTAAATGACCTCTTAAAAAAAATTCAAAAAAATATACGATGACGTTGAAAAAAATAGCAATTTGTACTTTGTTATTGTTATAAATCTTTGATATTTGACTATTCTCACTGTTGGTCATAATATATAGATCATGTAGACAATCAATGTTTTTTCATGTGCGTGGTTTATATTATATGAAAAAATATCTACACTAGATCATTAGTAAGGTTTATTGGGTTGATATCATGGTCTAATAATGATTGATACCACACCTACTAGAATATGGTACTTATATATAGACCATAACTAGTATAATTTAAAAAGGAGAATAATTAATTAATAAAAAAATACATTATTGAAATTTATTTAATTCAACAAGTTTATACAAGTCATGTGATCATGTAAGGATCCACGTAAATTGGGGATGGACATTACCGATATACAAGAAAGAGTTGTGGTTATACAATCAACATATTCATAATAGTGTTCGATAAAGCATAAATGTACTAACACAAACATTATATTATAAATAGAAACAAAAACTAATTAATTTTTGTGGGAAAACAATCACATAATATGTAACAACTCGGGATTTGGAAAAGGTAGGGGAGGTTAACGAACAAGTTCAAATGCCTAAAACCAGCCATGAACCCTTAAAGGAAGCCTAAACAGTCCATTTAGGGGTAGTGGACTGGCCGTTTAAGGCAACCTTGCAGAGGGTCACCTGTACGGTTCCCTATACGGCCAGTGGTACCTTATACGGACCGTTTAGGGGTCCATATAGGTCACCCATCAATTTTTAAGTCAAGGCTATTTTAGTCTTTCTAGTATATGTTTAATACCTAATCTATGGCATGTTAACCCCTATTCTAAGTTATATATAAGTGATTTAAGTCCTAAAATTAACCTCTCTAAATCATTCTCCTAAATCATAATTTTCCCTCCAAGTTCATCCCCAAAATCCTCTCTAAAGTTATGGAAGAAGAAGCTAGGGCTTTACTTCAATATCTCCAATTCACCATGGCTTTTAGTCCTTGATCACTAAGGTATATTAGTATTCACCTATGGATTCATTTCCTCCATAGTGTTCCCAAGATCTTCTAATTTTGCAAAGCTAGATTCTCAATTCAAAGTAAGGATTTTATTCAATCTACATGTATTCTTTTCAATTATGATTCAATTGATTTTTTTTCTTTAATACATGAATTGAACTAATAAAGTAATTTTAAGTTGAATTCATATAAACCCATATATGATCCATGATTTTAGACTATGAACACATGATGAAGTTTATGAACTATGGAAGATGAAATTATGAAGGTATGAATGTTTTTACGAAGTTGCTATAAATGTTTTGAGGATGCTTTCAGAGTAAAGTATAAATTTTGTTGTGAAAGGTTTTCTCACATACTACTAAAAATATGATTGTGAAAGATTTTCTCACATAAGAATTCATGAGGTTGAAAGGTTTTCTGATTAACGTCTCAAGTACACCTCATATAATTCTAGGTGTAAACGATCGTTAACTACTATAAAACCTAACGAAGAGTTGGGGTCGAACCCACAGGGAGTGGTACGTGTTAAAATTAAATTATGAAATGCAAATGTGGTGTAAGCAATTATAGGAATAAAAAATTTCAAAAACATATAAATAAATCTAAAAGGGTGACAATGAATATTATTAACAAATAACAGTTGAAGGAAGAATGAAAACAGGGGAAACAACAATATTAAGAAGAATTCTCGGCACGTGATTGTTTATAAGCTAGTTACACTATATGGGTAATTGAAATTTAGCAATAACTTGTTGAATTATTATGGGTAGGCGAGACTTTAAATGAAATATTTTTCTTTGAAACAACTATTACGGTACAGGTGATTTCTTTCGAACATTAACAAGCTTAACAAGATAACCAGCCCACAATCTTAATGCTTCCACTCTCTCGAGCTGAACTCATATCGACCCAATACGAACAAATCATTCATAAAAAGCTTTGGTTCCAAAACCTCTCTATCAAGCAAGCCAAGAACTCCAAATTAGAATTGCATTTGCAACAACAATTCATAAATTAAAACTCAGCTAAAGATTAAACCCACATTAAAACAACAATTTCATCATCAAACAACAATACCCATAGGATAATTAGACAAATAAACACATGATCACACCCTAAAAATTGGTGTTTTACCTACACATCATAAAAATAGAGAAACGATTACCAAATACATTAGCCATGATCTGGGTAAAGGTTCTCAAGTCTTTACAACGGTCCAAATTGAGTAAATTCAAAAGACCCACTTGCAAATCTTCAAGTTTGAGCTTCAAAAGCTTCAAACTCTACAATGGAACTCAAAAACTAAAAGCAAACTCTACCGAATGATCGCATGATGCTAAATCTTTATATCAAATTTCAATTTATAGTTGTCCAACTTTTTACCTGAAAAGCCATTGGGCGAGATAAGTCGGACTTTGCCGAACAGGTCGGCGATCCACCGTTTGGTCTAATCCATCACCGGTTTGCATTGGTAAATTGTTCTCATGGTTCTGTGACTTGAGGCGATCAAGGTGACCATCGCGAAGTGGATCGACAATTCAACAAATGCCCATTTTGTCGCCAACTTAATTTAGCTCCCCAGGGCTAGCACACTGGAACTTTAGGTGAGCTAAAGAGCCACTCGGTGGTTCGCCGAGTGGTCTTGGCGATCACCAGGATCACTTTTCTTCACTTCTTCAGCTTGTTTGCTTCATTTTACCCAGTAGTGTACTTGCCTTGCTCCTTAGCTTTAAATGCTGCAAATCAACACTTTAACATTAGTTTGGAGCATAAATTAGTCATTTGAGGACACTAAAACTACCAAACCAAAACCCTAAATGAGTCGAAATCTCGGACTCATCAACATCCCCAAATTAAACTTTTCCTTGTCCTCAAGTAAAACTCAAGATCAACATTTCAATAAGGATGTCTACAAATAGTGATGCATAAGACTCAACATAAATGCACACAACGAGGTTCAAATTACTCATACAATGATCAATTGTGCACTCAAAGTTTCAAATTGTGACTCACCATCATCAAGAGTACTCAAGCTAACAATGCTTGCTTCAAATGCAAGTTCAAGCTCAACAAAGATCTTCAAATGCCCTCACAACAAAGATAATTCCTTATTCACACAATATTTCTCAACAATTTAAAGTCCTGGAATCACATACAACTCTCACACTCACAAAGATGAACACATGCATGACTTTACCAATAGGCTTGTCCTTATTTTCCAATGAACATTCGTTTCAGCTCACTAAAGATCACAAAGGCTTTTTCACGGCTTGTAATGGGGCTGAGTGTAAAGGTATAGTCATTTAGGCTTACTGGCTTCTACTTTCATGAAGTATGGCCTGAAAATCACTTTCCTCATTTTCCTTAACATTTCAAGCATGCTCATAATCCACCCCATTATTCAACTGGACATAAATCACCGGATGCCCCATTTCTTTTGCTATTTTCACTACTTTTTCAGTCTTTTTCTTTTCTTTCTTCTTTTTCATTTCTTTTTCTCTTTTCTTCTCTCCTATCTTTTTACATGGAGGAGTTCCATCATTTTAAAACAATCCATAAACAAAGAGTTTAACACTTTTTGACTTTCCTTCTTTTTCACCACACCCCTAACTTAGGCTTTTGGCCTAAGTTGGCTATTCAAACAAACCATACTTCATGAAAGTTATGGGTAAAGAGATTAAGAGAGATCACAATTTTTCAAGTTTCTTCAAAGAAAAGGGGTAGGCTCAAATGGGGACAAACAAGGTTCACACTTCTCACAAGGTTGGCCATAAAGAGGTATGTAGTCAAATAGTCTCACTCTTCAAACTTTTTGCCTAAGATCATGTTTATTGCTTGCATCACTCAATCAACCAGACCAATGGGGTAAATTCTAGGATTCATCACACACAATGTTCAAAACAACCTCACCACACAAGGCATTGATGCAATTACCAAACAAGACTCCACACTTTCTAGCTAGCATTCAATGTTCATCACAAAAGACATCATCGACAATTGGCTAGTCACAAGAAGATGCTCAAAGTTCACATATTGACTATGTAACTTTGTTTGCCTCACCGTAGCCGCACATTCATTTTGTTCAATTAAGAGCACTATTCAAGTCATCGGTATTGACCACAACCGACACTCAAATTTGCATAAGAACAACCGCAAACACACACACAAGAGGTCGAAAAAGTTTAAAATTTGGTTCAAAAACCATTTTCTATCAAAACAATGGACCATAACACAATTCAACAACCAAGATGTATATAAAAACCAACAGGCTCAATCTCCACAAAAACACCCTCAAAATAAGACCAATATTCACAAAACAATCACAGGAGGTAGGTATGGAAATACCTCACCCCACCCAACAAAATATGCAGTTGTCCTCAAATGCAACTAAAAATAAACATAGTCTGAAAAGTAACAAAGAAGAGGCAAAGAGAATCATCCTGCCATGCTAAGCCTAGGGTGCATTCTGCATATCCACAACTCCCTCTGTATGGCCATCAATGTCCGGTGTCTCAGCATCCTTGGCTCCACTGGAGCCCACCATAGTATTATCTCGAAGCAATGTCTAGCTCACAGTCTCATACATGACACCCTCCAAGTCTACCAAATCATCATAGACAACCTCCTCTTGATCACCAAACTGCTCTTCATCAGTCTCAACCTCGGACTCAGCAGCATCTTCATCATCTCTAACCACATCTTTGATCGTAGTAGCCGGAGGCATATCCGCATGGCTGGAGTATCTGCACTTGGGTCATCTGGGATCTCCACCGTCCCAAATAGTGAGGTGAAATCAGTGGACTTAAGTTGGTCCAATTCTTTTCTCAATCTAGCAATATCGGCCTTCAAGGTCGTCAACTCGTCAACAACTCTCTGTTATCTCTCACACACCTTTACTCTCGCTGTAAGGGCATCAATCGAAGTGTTGAGAGGTGTCAATGCAGCATCAATGGCTCTCTCGATCATTCCAGGAACCGCGGCCTCTACCTGAGAAGCACGCGTATCAGCAAACTGGGCTAGATGTCCCATCTTGAACAACATCACCCGGGTGATCGAATGTCGGGATGCAGAAGTAGCAATAACAAATCTAGGGGGAACGGGAGTAGCAGAAGTACCCAGAGTATCGGAAGGAGTGGAGCTAGAGGTACCTATAGGCCTGGTAGCCTGAGTAGGCAGGACTGCCTATGCAGGTAGTATGTCATTATTAACCTCCGGGAATGTGTCCACCGGAGCTACTTTTCTTCTTTCAGCCTCATCTTTATGGTAATCGGCCTCAATAAGCCATATGTCAATAGAAGATGTTGATGTAACCTCGATATCTCTCTTCTCATCTCATGGAACTCGGGCCCTCTGACAGATGTCGGTGATCAACACTGGGAATGGGAGCAAAGTCTACCTCTATTTGGCCCTCATGGCCATCTCCTACTCAATCAACAGTCCAAGGTTCAGCTTTTGACGAGAAAGGATATATCCTAATCATGTTGACTTCGAGTGGCGAAGAATGAACTCATTTTGTGACGGCATGATAGTGCTGCTGATGAATCCAAACCAATAGCGAGCAGCTATGTTTAGGTCCTTTTTCTTAATAGGCAAGTGGCCTCAATCCATCTCGAACTATGGTCGGAGAGAAGGGGGGCCAACCAACCCTTTAGATCATCCATTTTCATTGTCATTATCATACTCTGGTAATTATTCATAAAGTCAGAGGCACGGTCGAATACAACGTTTATATCATCACTGCTGCATTTAACCTTCTTCCCTCGGACCATCACAAACTCCACCGGCTTAAAGGCACTAGCCTTCTTCTTCCCCTGATACACCAGGTCACTGCAGGTTGACTAAAACACATGGACCCAAGTGGGAATGTATGGGCCACGGGGCTTGGTGAAGATGTCAAATCTGTGGAACCGAAGAGTGTCCCATACTTCTCGATACATGTCCACCACGCCATCTGTGGAAAATCTCTTCTCTTCAATAATGGTCCTCAGTCCCTCATCCTTGAGTATGTTTAGTGACTTGGGAGGAGGACCCTGAACTGGTGGAGCTGGAACCACCGTCTGTGCCAGAGGAGGCACTAGAGCTGAAGATGGAGGGATCGGCTTTGGAATCCTAGATGGATCATGACGAGATTTGGACCGTAGCTCCGCTTGCCGGGCGTGTAGCTTCTGATCATCCTCAGGCTCAGAGATAGAAGCCTGAGAATCATGAGTCCCCCTCGCTGTATGAGCTTGCCTCCTCCTGAGGCACAACCACGGGCTCTTTACCCTTACCCTTGCCTCCCTTTAGAGGGAGCTTCTTGGCCTTAGAGGTAACTGCCTCCTCATTGATTACTACTTCGTGTGCCCGCTTATGGGGCGGCATCTTGCTACCAGTCATGTTAGTTCTAGCCATTCCTACATACAATATAGAAAAATGTTAGAAAACATTCAAGAGAAAGTGCAGAAAATTTGTATGAGAAACACTCGCCGAACCGTTCGGCGAGTCGCCGAATCACTTTGGCGAGCCAAGTAGGGGTCTCCAAAAGTTCCAGCACAAAAATTTCAAAATCTCCACGCACCGTAGGCGATGTCCAGGGAATTTTGGCAAATCGCCGACATCAATCGGCGTACTAGAAGTAGACCGCCAAAAGTTACAGTGTATTTTAAGGGATTACAGGTGCAGAAAGGCAATCAAGACGGACTTTCGGCAAATCACCGAGTGAACTCGGCGAGCTTAGCCGTATCACCGAAAGTTACAGAACAGTAACTCAACAATTGGAGAAATTAAAGGCGATCTGGAGGGACTTAGGCGAACTGCTGAACCATTTGGCGAGCTCGACTCAGCTCGCCAAACGGCCTAACATGCCAGTTTTCAACCCCTTTCTTCAACATTCAACCCACAGCCCCCGAAAACAAAATTAAACACATAAACTATGAAATTAAAGCAAGACCCATATAACCCATCCCCTCGGGGTACTCAGACTTGCCCTGATTTGGCAAAAATTAGCCATTTGACGTCTTTTGCCCTTAAGAATGACGTCAACCGCACCATCATTGGGAAAAATCTATCATTTAGCACAATACGGGGTTACTCAAAATTCACCCCACTAGACCCAACACAGTTTCATTACAACCCAACAATTTAGACTCGATTTTAAACAGGCACATCATGGGAATAAATCATTTACGAGTAAGTAGGCCCGAATTCAATTCATTACGGGCAATTCAACATGTAAACAAGATTAAATCATACTACCCAAAAACATTTAACAACAAATTACCACTTGCATTCGAGTTCAACCACAAATTGAGTTTTGGGGTTCAAAAAAACAACTTTTATGAAGAAAATGAGTTTGAAGAGCTATGTGGCAAAGTAATCCAAATAAATCCGATCAAGGATCCCAAGTAACATGATAATCAAACACAAATAAAGTAATCTAGTATTGGGTGAGGTAGTACGAAAATTGACAAGTAGGAAAATGAAAGGACTTTTGAAATTTTAAACCGTTTGGTCTTTAAAACTTTTCAGTTCGCGCTTTATTTGGCGATATAAGTCATGCCCGCCGAACCACTCGGTGCTCTACCGAGTGGTACTTTAGCCCGCCGAGTTTTACTAGACCTTCAGTGATTTGGGTGGCTCCAACGGCTATCCAAGTCAGGCTCGCCGACCTGTTCGATGATTCACCGACTGGACTTTTAGCTCGCCAAGTTTTTCAGAGTTCTCCATTAAGCTGGCTGGTTCCAATGGCTGTCCAAATCAAGCATGCCAACCTGCTCGACGTGTCACCGACTGGACTTATGGATCACCAAATTACCCATTTTCCAACACTTTTCACTTTTCAACCTACAAAATCAATATTTGTTATTCATAAACAAAATTTAAAATATCAAAAAATTGGATTGACTCCAAAGAAGCGCCTTATTTAGCATCTTGGCATGATGGAAATACCAGTTTAAGATTAATTTTTGGGGTTTACCATTGTATCACTAGGCAACCCTTCTTTTGGTCTTAGATTTACATAGGTTGAGATTTGACCCATTTGTGTTTACAGCTGCTTGATAGATACTGAGTGGGAAGTCACCGTCTGAATGAGATTTGAGACATCCTGCTTCATCCCTTTAACACTTTGTCGGACCCTTCAACTTTATTGAGAATGCGTGAGAGCGTATCTTCTGTGCAGACACTTTCTGATACGTACTTGTCCTTGTCACCCTCTTTCTCCTTCCAAGTGGGTTACGATCACGCCAATCTCTGTCACGGTCGCTCCATCCCTCAACTGTATTCCAACCCAGATTTACACCCGGCCTTGGATAGTTTGAACGAAATCATCCTTCTTGATTTGTAAGGAAGTTCACTTCCTCATTTTACAAAGCTTCAAAATGTGTTTCATCGGAGTGTACTCCACCAACACCCACAACATTAACACACTGTGCACCACTACCCATCACATTTTTTGCCAAGATATCTAGTTGGGTCATCAGTTTGGTCATGTTTTGGTCTCTTTTTTGATCTTTTTCAATCATGTTCTTTTGGCATCCTAAATGTGAGAGGAGACACTTGGTCCTCACGAGTATACCATGCTCTATTGATCTTGGTCATGCAATCAAGGAGTTAAGATATTACTTCATAGGGTTGTTGAATTATACCACCGGGAACAAGTTTATCAGCAACTCTTTTGTTCACCGAGTCAAGACTCTTATAGAAGTATTGTACCAGCACGTCGTTCGGAAGTCCGTGAGTTTGGCATTGAAGTACCAACTTCTTAAATCTTAGCCACATCTCGTGGATTGGTTCACCTTCCAAGCATTTGAAACCTAGGATGTTATCCCTTAGCGTCATCATTTTCTATGGGGAAAAAATCTCACTTGGAACGCTATGGTAAGCTCATCCCAAGAGGTGATGGAGTCCATCGGTAACTCAGCTAACTATTTAGTAATTTCACCCATCAAAGAGAATGGAAACAACCTAAGACGGACTGATTCTTGTGATATGTTCTTGAATTAGAACGGACCACAAACAACCACGAAGTTCCGAATATGTTCAAGGGGGTCTTCCTGAGCTAGCCCTCCGTATGATCCTTTAATTTGGAGGAGCTATAGCATCATGCTAGTAACATGGAAGACAATATTCCCTACAACAAGAGGTACACGTATTGCACCAACACCACCCAATTTCATTGGGTCATTTACATTATTCAGATTTCCAATATCGTCTTGGTGGCCAACTTGGCTACTAGTACTCCCGTTTACGCTGATCTCTTCCTCTGTTCAAAACAAACAACACAAGCACAAACAAAAGTAAGTCAATTCCACTATAACATAAAAAGAAAACAATTAAACTTCAATAATAGAATTTTAAACAATACGAATCCCCGGCAGCGGCGCCATTTTGAATAATGTTTCAAGTACACCTCATCCAATTCTAGGTGTAAATGATCGTTAACTAGTATAAAACCCAACGAAGAGATGGGGTCGAACCCACAGGGAGTTGTATGTGTTTAAATTCAATTAGGAAATAAAAACGTGGTCTAAGCGGTTATAGAAATAAAAATTATCAAAAACATACAAATAAATCTAAAAGGGTGGCAACGAATTTCAGATAGGGGGTTTGGATTTGCCAATAACAGTTGAAGCAAGAATGAAAATAGGGGAAACAACAATATAAAGAGGAATTTTTGGGATGTGATCATTTATAAGCTAATTACACTATATGTGTAATTGAAATTTAACAATAACTTGTTGAATTATTGTGGGTAGGCTGGACTTTAAATGCAAAAGTTTTCTCTCTAACAACTATTACGGTTCAGGTGATTTCTTTCGAGCATCAACAAGTTTAACAAGATAACCAACCCACAACCTTCATGCATCCACTCTCTTGAGCTAGATGGGTATTAGGTTTAGGATTCACTCTCTCGAGCTGAACCCATATCGACCCAATACCACTAATCATTAATCAAAAGCTTTGGTTCCAAAACCTCTCTCTCAAGCAAGCCAAGAACTCAAAATTAGAATTGAATTCACAACTACAATGCATAGATTACTACTCAGCTAAAGATTATACCCTCTTTAAAATAGCAATTTCATTATCAAATAACAATACCCATAAGATAATTAGACAAATAAACACATGATCACACCCGAAGAATTGGAGTTTTAGCTAGACATTATAAAAATTGAAAAAAAATTACCAAATACATTAGCCATGATCTGGGTAAAGGTTCTCAAGTCTTTACAATGGTCCAAATTGAGTAAATTCAAAAACCCACTTGCAAATCTTCAAGTTTGAGCCTCAAAAGCTTCAAAGTCTACAATGGAACTCAAAAACTAAAAGAAAACTCTACTGAATGATCGCATGATGGTAAATCTTTCTTTCAAATTTCAATTTATATTTGCCAATTTTTGGCCTGAAAAACCATTGGGTGAGATAAGTCAGACTTCGCCGAACAGGTCGGCGATCCACCCTTTGGTGTAATCCATTGACGGTTTGCATTGGTGAGTTGTCCTTTGGATTCTGTGACTTTAGGCGATCAAGGTGTCCATCGCAGAGTGGATCGACGATTGGCCGAATCCCCACATCTCATACTCGTGGCTATTTGATCTCTTGGCGTTCAAAGATTGGTGAGTTCTCATGTACTAAGGGCAAAGATACCTTTATAGCTTTCTTTATTTCAGTTTTTGGACATTTGAATGTGGTTTATGGGTTACGTCCCAACCAATTTCTTTTGATGTAGTAGATGGCTTGTTGAGACAATGTTAGACTTCTATTTTTTTCAAACTCTTTTATGATATAAGACTATTTCTTTAAACTTTTTATTTATATTATCTTGTATGATGTATGTTAAGTGGCTTGCGTATGGCCTTCGTGGTTTTATACGGCTAGGGTATACTTTGGGTCATGACAAACTTGGTATTCATAGCACAAGGTTTATAAAGGGCCTAGGATGTCTCACAAGCCATGCCGAGTAGAGTCTTGTTCATGAGTGTGAAACACGTCATATTTATGAATAAGAGGCTATACGATGTTTAGGAAAGTTTACATCTTTCATCATTCTAAAGTCATGTGATAGAGTGTAACACTATATGTTCCTCTCCTAATTCTTATCCGATGCTTTTTAGGATATGGCCCCTCGAAGAGCATACGTTAGAAGGAATGAATATGAGAATGTTTAATAGGAAGCTCCTCAATTTCCGGTGGACTCATTCACCGAACAAGTGACTAATGCAGAGTTCTAAGCTACTTTTCAAGTGTCAGCTCAAGATATGATGGCTCAAGTCAATAGGGAGGCTATGGTACCTATGAACCCAAATGTGGGTATGTCGGCAAGTAAAGTGAGGGACTTCACTAGAATGAATACCTTTGTGTTTCATGGCTCAAAGGTTGTAGAAGATCCTCAAGTGTTCATTGATGAGGTGTATAAGGTTTTGATGATCATGGGAGTGACACTGGTGGAAAAGGTTGAATTGGCCACTTGTCAACTTAAGGGTGTTGCTCAAGTTTGGTTTGACCAATGGAATGAAGAGAGGGCGGTTGATGCGGATCCTCTTGATTGGGAGAAGCTTAAGGTTGCCTTTCTTGATAGGTTATTTACCCTATAGATGAGGGAGACAAAGGCGTTGAGTTCATTAACCTTCTCCAAGGAAATATGAGTGTGAAAGAGTATGCTTTGAAATCCATACAACTATCCAGATATGCTCCTTCTATGGTTGTTGACTCTATGGCAATGATGAGTAAGTTTATTTTGGGCGTGTCCGAAATGGTTGTTGAGGAATGTCATTCCACCATGCTCATTAAGGAGGTGGATATTTCCTGTTTGATGACTCTTACACAATAAATTGAAGAGAAAAATCTTAAGAAAAGATTTAGGGAGGCAAAGAGGGCAAAGACCGGTTCTGAAAAAAGTTCTCCAGTCAAGGTTCCTCTAATGCTTCGGTTCTAAAGTTCTACAAAGATAAGGTGTCTAACCCTATGCCTCAATGAGGTAATGGTGGTGGATCTTCTTTGTCTTCTTGTGCTAGGTGTGTAAGGAAGAATGATAGTAAATGCTTAGCCAGTATAGATGTTTGCTTTGATTGTGGTACGAGTTGTCACAGGATAAGGGATTGTTCATCTTTTGCTACTAAGGGAAAAGATGGTAGACAATCTATGCCTAGTGGTTTGGGTTCAAGTGCTCTACAGAAAAACATATTTTTCACACTTTATACTCGACATGATCAAGAGGGTACTCGCGATGTGGTTACCCGTCTGTTGAAAGTATTGCATCTTGATGTTTATGCTTTGTTTGATCCTTATGCTACTTTGTCCTTTATGACACCATACGTGGCTATGCGATTTGATGTTTCTCCGGATGTGTTGTTAGACTCTTTTCTATCTCTACTCCTAATTGTGAGTCTATTGTGGCTAAGAGAGTATAGAAATTTTCCCATTTTCTTATCTCATAGATTCAGTAATGTTGATCCTATAGAACTTGTTCTGTTGGATTTTGATGTTATTCTTGGGATGGATTATCTCCATTCTTTTTATTCTTCTGTTGATTGTAGAACCCGAGTGGTTAAGTTCCAGTTTCAAAATGAGCACATCCTAGAGTTGAAAGGGGGAAACTTTATGCCTAAGGGTCACTTTGTTTCTTATCTTAAAGTTAGAAAAATGATTTCTAAGGTATGCATATATCATCTTGTCCGGGTTAGGATACGAATTCCAAAATTCCTATTCATGAGTCGGTCCCTGTTGTAAATGTGTTTATGGAAGTGTTTCTTGCTAATATATTTTGTGTTCCTCCCGAAAGGGAAATAGCCTTCAGTATTGACCTTCTCCCAGATACACAACCTATTTCTATTCCTCCTTACTGTATGGCTTTGCAGAAATGGAATTAAAGGAGCAATTGAAAAATTGTTGGATAAGTGTTTTATCCGACCAAGTATTTCTCCATGGGGTGCTGTAGTTTTGTTTGTTCATAAGAAAGATGGTTCATTTCACATGTGTATTGACTATCAACAATTTAACAAGGTTACCATTAAGAATAAGTATCCTCTTCTAAGGATAGACGATTTATTTGATCAACTCCAAGGAGCAGTTACTTCTCTAAGATTGACCTCCGGTCGAGTTATCACCAATTGAGGGTGAATAAAGGTTACATTCCAAAGACGTCTATTTGAAATCGGTATGGTTATTATGAGTTTTTGGTAATGTTATTTTGTTTGATTAATGCTTCAGCCACATTTATGGACTTGATAAATAGAGTGTTTAGACAATATTTTGATATGTTTGTGATTTTTTTATCAATAACATCTTTATTTA
The DNA here is from genome assembly GCA_029582605.1 of Solanum gracilifrons. Classification (NCBI taxonomy): domain Eukaryota; kingdom Viridiplantae; phylum Streptophyta; class Magnoliopsida; order Solanales; family Solanaceae; genus Solanum; species Solanum gracilifrons. Next base: position 3,159 of record JAJOOH010011401.1, on the reverse strand, counting down.
CTCGCAAAGTGAGGATGAGCATGCCGATCATTTGAGGATTCTGTTGCAAGTCTTCAAAGACCGACAACTATTTACAATGTTTAGTAAATGCTAGTTTTGGTTGAAATTTGTGGATTTTCTTTGTCATGCTATATCCAAGAAAGATATTTAGGTAGATCCTAAGAAGACTCATGTGGTTAAGATTTGTCCTAGACCTCTATCCCCTTTGGAGATTCGAAGCTTCTTAGGTTTGCCGGATATTATAGAAGGTTTGCGGAAGGATTTCTTTGATTGCCTCTTCATTGATTGCATTGACTCAGAAGAAAGTTAAGTTCTTATAGTTGGAGGAGTATGAGAAGAGTTTCCAAGGATTGAAAGATAGATTTACATCTGGTTTGATGTTGACTTTACCGGAAAGTTCTGGTGGGTTTGTTGTTCATTGGGATTCTTCAAGGATTGGATTAGGATGTGTTCTTATACAAAATGGGAAATTTATTGCTTATTCTTCAAGGCAACTTAAGATTCATGAAAAGAACTATCTGACCTATGATTTGGAGCTAGCGACAGTTGTTGTTTCCTTCAAGATTGGGAGGCATTACTTGTATAATGTCCATGTTGATGGCTTTACCAACCACAAGAATTTGCAATATGTGTTCAAGAAAATGATCTAAATCTTCACCAACATAGATGGCTAGAGCTCTTGAAGGATTATGATATGGGTGTCCTCTATCACCCGGGTAAGGCCAATGTGATGGTTGATGCCTTAAATCAGTTGTCTATGAATAGTGTGGCACATGCTGAGGATGGTAATAAAAAATGGTTCGTGATGTTCATAAACTAGCACAGCTAGGTGTTTGATTGGTTGGTTTAATTTAGGGTGGTGTTGTTGTTCATAATGGTTCAGAATTGTCTTTGCCGTCGGATGTGAAAGTCAAGCAAGGTCTTGATCAAATTTTGGTTAAGTTGAAGGAAACGGTGATTAAAAAGTCTGTTGAGTCTTTCTCACAAAGAAGAGATGGTGTGTTTTGATATCAAAGTTATTTGTGTTTTCCCAATGTTAATGGCTACAGAGAGCAAATTTTATCGAAAGCCCATAGTTCTTGATATGTCATTCACCCTGGAGCCACCAAGATGTACCGTGACTTGCGAGAGGTCTATTGGTGGATTGGGATGAAAAAGGATATTGCGGAAATTGTTGGCTAAGTGTCCTAAATGTCAACAAGTGAAATTTGAGCCTCAAAATCCAGGAGGTTTGTCCAAAAATTTTAGTATTCCTATTTGGAAGTGCAAAGATTTGAATATGAAATTTATTGTTGGTTTACCCCACACCCGGCGGCAACATGACTCGATTTGGGTTATTGTTGATCGTATGACAAAGTCTATTCATTTCTCTCCCCTAAAGGTTTAGTAGCACCTCGGATTAGAGAAAGACTAAGCGGGCAGGTTAGGTACCAAAAAATGGACCCTGAAACACTCCACGGAGCCCCTAGATGGGCCGTGTAGGGAACCATAAACCACTTGAGCCTATGTTCAACCTCATCAAGCATTAGATCATTGAACCATGTGCTCTGATACCACTTGTTGGGTTATGAAGGTGATTAGAGCGTCATGCGGAAGCTTATAATTGCAAACCATATGGTTAACAAATCAGACGACAAATAAAAGTATACTAAAGACATATTATTAATATATTTTGGTCCAACGACCTGCATATTATAAAACTAATATTGAAAAACATAAATATGTTTAGGAGAAAATCTCCTTATAAACATAACTCTTTTAATGACTACATTGTGGATGTTATTGTTTTATACTATGAGAATAGGGATCTTCAATTTATAGATCTCCAAACTTTTTCTCTAAGGAAAGAATAACCTAGCTATTGAAGAAAAATATATTTTCCTTTCATGAAAAGTAAAAATATTTATGGTAATGTTTTGTCTTTTCTTTTAGGAAAAAATAAACTTCAAATAAGGTAATAAAATCATGGCAAAACCCTAACACATGTTGTTAATAATTACCTTTTATTTGTATGTTTTTTGTAAACTAGATTGGACGTTTTTGAGTTACTTGTTTTGCACCTTAGCTATCGGTTGTTTCCGACTTGAATGATCGAATTTTGCGTTTAGAGTTTCGTACCCAGGCACGAAATCCACTTTCCAACTGATCCGAGTTTGAATTGGGGAACGAACGATCTAAGTAAGGAGGTAGCTCCAGGAAGATTCATTGACAACAGTAAAAAGATGGGCGCCTAATTCCAATACAATAGGGGTCTATCAGTGCAAGTCAGCTGAACACCGTGATTGATGAGTGGGTAGGTGGGTTAGGTGCGTATGTGTGTGTGTTTTTTTTTATATAATTAAGTCAAAACTTAGTATACAAAATGTTGATAAATTCTCTTTAGCTGTAGCCAGTAGAAATTGAGATATTTTGGATGGTTCATTTGTACATGAAGGAACATTTGATTTATTGCAAAAACAATGAACTTCATCTGAGCCCTATTTTTGAGAACATTATGGTTAATAAACAAAGGTTATATTATTTTTTTAAGGAAAAATTACTTGATGGGTACCTTTTAATAAGTAATTACTTATTTTAGAGATATTTGTTTTATTAACATTTATAACAATATTATGATAAATCTGCAATATGTATTAAAAGTGACTTATGTATGCAATATATATGTATTATAACTGTTTTAAAATATATTATGCTTGTTTGTTAAGAAATTGACACATTGGGTGTGTTTGGTATGGAGGGAAATGTTTTCCATAAAAAATGTTTTCCTAGAAAATGTTTTCTTGGAAAACAAGTGGATTTCTAACTTATTTTCTCATGTTTGGTTAGTGAGTAGAAAATATTTTCTAGATTTTTTTTTAATGTTTGGTTGGTGAATGAAAAATATTTTCAGAAAATATCTTTTATTTTTAGCTTGAGACTAAAACAATACTCTTTAGGAAAATAATTTTTGATCCGAAAATCAATCCCGATAATTGATCTACGATCCAACCCGACCCGACACCCAAACTCGGACAAGACCCCAATGACCATTCCAAAATCCAATCCTGAGATTTGACCCAGGACCTAATTCGAACTTTCGACCAAGGAATTTTTTTTAAAAAAAATTGATGGAATCGCGGAAAGTGGGGTGGCGGATTGGGGGGGGGGGGTAGCGGTGGT
>JAJOOH010011400.1:0-26843 GCA_029582605.1 Solanum gracilifrons | reverse complement strand
ATATATGTCCCCCTTTTTCAAAATTATTCTGATTTAAGGTTAAAATTTAAAATAATTTTTTTATTCAAATTCATTATTTTTAACGAAATACATACACATTCTATATTTTATTTTTATTCAATGAATCAGAATCTATTAAAATAATAATTTCATCATCATTAAAAAATTTAATTGTATTTAATAGTTGCTGACCTAACAAAAAAAATAAAAATAAAATATATATATAGTTATATTTTGTCAATAGGTTAAATATATATTCCTTTCCTTTTTAATCTGTTACAAAAAGAATGACATATTTCCTTTTTTGATAACATTTTAATTTCAATTTTCCACGTGGCATGTTTAAAGCCACAAGATTGAAGAGCAGTTTAGTACATTTGACATAACTTTAATTTAGGACCACAAGATTCAAAAGTCTTCTTTATTTTTTAAAATTCCGTGCCTAGTCAAACTAGGTCACTCTTTTTTAAACGGAGGGAGTATATTTACTTGATTGAAATGGTCTTCGATGTATAAAAAAAGATGTTTATTTTGGTCCTTTACCAGATTTTATACAAAAAAAATGTTTAAATTTAACTATGTACCCTATGTGACTAACAAAATTCACACGTTATTGTCTTCTTTGTTAACTCCAAAGAAAAACTTAATGAAATCTAATATCGTTATCTCTACTTTCTCTAATAAAAAATAATATTTTCTCTTGCTTAAAACATAAATGGGTTTTAGGTTAGTGGATTAGTATTTTAGGGGGGAAATAGTAAATTTTGTTAGCAAAAGAGAGAAAATGGTCTTAGATTTTTTTATGGAGTCCTTTCTGAAGTTAACAAAGAATACAACAATGGTGAATTTTGTTAGCCACGTAGGGTTACTATTGAATTTAACATCTTTTTTTTTTTTTTTGATAAATTAGTTAGATTCAGGGTAAAAGACCAAAATGAACACCTTTTGTTATATAGACTATTTCAATTAAGTAAAATATATTAAGAAACAAAATGAAATTTTTATTATACATAAAAGATCATTTCAATCAAGTAAAATACATTAAGGACCAAAATAAAACATTATTCATATATTAAGGACTATTTTGGTCATTTTCTCTTGTTTTCTTATGTGAAGTGTGGGAAAAATTATACCACTATTTTGGTCCAAAAATAGTATATTATATTAATATTGAAAGTTAATTTCCATAGGAACGATCTTAACTTTATCTTTGAAAATAAAGGTTGACAAATGATTTCATAAAGCATAAAGATCCTCAGCTGAATTAAAATAAAATAAACATCAAGTATGTAAAATAAATATAATATAGTAATGAAGAAATCATTCTAAATACGGTGGAGAAAAAGAATCGCAACAACAATAAATAATATGATTATTGAAACCAAGAAAATAATATGTGATAGAATTATAACTGAAGATTAAAATAGTAGGAAAGTACTAACAACAACATTGATAAGAAAATTTGACAATGCTTGACCATCTATTAATATTCTTTCATAATTATAGACCTTCAGTTACTTCTTCAGCCTACCTTAACCTCTTCTCAGATTCACCATGGCCAATTATTCCCCAATATTGCTAGAAACAAAAGTTTTTTCTACTACAAATCAATGAAAAACTATGCTACAAAACATAATTATCCAGTGAATTGGTCGATGCATGATCAAAAATATATTTTCACTAAATTAATGAAAAACTTCTTACTTTTTTCATATGAAAACATTACTATTTTTTCTATTCTCATTGATTCAGTAAAAATATTGATGAAAATAACTAATGAACATTTCTCATAAAAAAATACAATGAGAAAATAATATTTTTTTGATACTGTAACTTAGCTTTGCTCCCAATAGTGGAGACGTGTAGAATGCTAAATATTTATTCATTCTTAATAAAAAAATTCAAGTTTGAACCTTAATATATTAAATTATCTTTATTAGAAAACACTTTACTTTCAATTATAAAATCTACAAACACAAATAAGAATTAATTAAATTTTAATACGTTTATCGAACATCGAATAAAAAATCATCGAAAGAAAAAAAAAGGTATATCTAGCCGTGCATTAGTTAGGAATCATGAGATTCTCCTTACACCATTTTCATCACATACAATAATTACACTTTAAATACATTTGGTAAAGAGAAAAAAAATATAAATAAATAGAAAACGACCATTCACTAAGGCTACAACCCCACAATGTGTGAATTGATTTGAACTATTGCTTTCATCTTCACTTTTAGTTTTTCTTTTTTACAAGAATAATAATTAAATCAAATGATTTGGTTTGAAAACAAGACCAATTTTTTGAAAAGTATCTTAAATTTTTTTTTTTTCAACATTTAACAAATTTTAACTACTTTTTACTATATTCCAAAACGTCTCGTTAAAAAAGGAATATAAAATCTCAATCATGTTAATTAATACAATAAAATCTTTTGTATTTTTTAGTTATAGTCATAGCGAATTTAAAATCATTTAAAAAAATTAAGTTATGAAAAAATATTTTATATATATTAAAAAAATTCTTACTAGAATTATTGAAATTTTTTAGGCTATAACCAATCATCTAACTAGCTTTATCCGTAATATTCGAATAAGTTTCTTCACTTTTTCAAGAGAAATATATATTGTTTTATGTTTCAAAACTTCTACATATGACTTTTATTTATTTTTAAATTATTATTAATATGGGTTAATTATATATAATGTATGCATTAACAGTGTCACAAGTTTCAATATTATAAGAAATTTTAAGAAATATAAATTCACGCAATTGTATACAAAAAGGGGTTAATCAATAACCTAAAATAATAATAATGTAATTCTCTTGTAATATTAATATAGGTTATATTTAATGAGATTCAAATTATGTGAATTGTAAATAATATTTTCATCATTGTATGAGAAGATTCACAATTTATAGTACTTTTGTATAATTTTAAAATATTTTTATTTTAATTTTAATTTTTAAATTTGATTAAATTAAGGGAAAATTACGCAGTTAAGCAAACTTATACTATTTAAGTACTCATCATAGTTATAGTTTGCTATAATTACCACTCACGACTAATATTATACATTAATTACGCGGGCTAATTTCGAATTTGTATAATTAGCCACGGTTGTATATGTATAATTTGCCAAAATATACAACATATGTATAATATACAATTATCTAACCTATACACATATACAATTCACCTCTCTCCCACTCTCTGCCCTCTCTCGCTCGTCTCTCTCCTCCCTCTCCCAATCTCGTTCGCCTCTCTCCTCCCTCTCCCAATCTCGTTTGCCATATATACAAATGCATATGTATAATATACAATTATCTAGCATATATACATATACAATTCACCGCTCTCCCACTCTCTGCCCTCTTTCGCTCGCCTCTCACCTCCCTCTCCCAATCTCGCTTGCCATATATACAAATACATATGTATAATATACAATTATCTAACCTATTTACATATACAATTCACATTTCTCCCATTCTTTGCCCCCTCTCTCTCGCCTCTATCCTCTCTCTCCCAGTCTCGCTCGCCTCTCTCCTCCATATAACATGTAGCTACAAATTGTAATTATCAAACTATAGCTATAGAGGGTAATTAGGCTATTTTTGAGTGGCTATATGTGAAAGTTTCCCAAAGGGAAAATTATGCGATTAAGCAAACTTATACTCCTTAATTACTCATCATAGTTATAGTTTGCTATAATTACCACTCACGACTAACATTATACATTAATTACGTGGGCTGACTTCGAATTTGTATAATTAGCCACGTTTGTATATGTATAATTCGCCATAATATACAAATACATATGTATAATATACAATTATCTAACCTATATACATATATAATTCACTTTTCTCCCACTCTTTGCCCCCTCTCTCTCGCCTCTCTCCTCTCTCTCCCAGTCTTGCTCGCCTCTCTCCTCCATATAACATGTAGCTACGAATTGTAATTATCAAATTATAGCTATGGAGAGTAATTGAGCTATTTTTGAGTGACTACATGTGAAAGTTCCCTTAAATTAACCCTCTAGACAAGTAATAGTAATGATAATTTAAACACAAATTAATATTTTAATTATGTTCATCTTAAATCATTTCAAATTATAATGTGCAATTGATTACTTTTAAATCATTAGATTCCTTAAATTTCAAAAGCCAAAATCTCTCACTTTTCGTCTCGTTCCATTAATTGGACACGTGTCCATTCATGTACAATGACATGATTGTCCCCATAAAAAAGTAACCTAAACACTTGACTCATCTTAACCATGGTTATACTTTAACCCCACACATTTCCACCTCTTTTTGTTTTTCTTCATTTAGCACTCGTTCGGTAGTTGGTTTAAAAGTGAGTAGTTATATAAGTATTAAATTTCACATAAGTAATACTGTATTTGATAGTTAATGTATAAAATTAATAGAGTGTTTGATTTATAATTTAGAAATTCACATAACTAATAAATGTATAATAATATAAGTTAAGAAAGAATCTATATATTATTTTACATAAGATATAAAGTAAAATAACTAAATCCAGCATAAAATAATACATGAATCCCCTCATAACAAATTTCTTATTATTAATATCAGCATAGTTCCAATCAGCTATCAAACAAATTATCCAACATTTGCTTTATGATTTTAACTAATTGGTAATTCTAATTGTATAAAACTCTTTTTTTTTTAATCATATGACCTTAAATTAAATGTATTTATAATATATCAAATATACAGTATACTAAATAAGAAAATAAGACACATAAATATAATATAATATAATAAAGGAAAAAGAAATAAATATACCGTCGAACTGACGTAAATGATATGCAGATACCCTCTGTCATACTTTTGGGACACTGATGCCTTTTTCGTCAAAAAACTAGAGCATATATGTCCTTCATTCTAACAGAACACTAAATAGAGACGCGTGGCACAATCTAATCTGTCGATCTGATATTTAATAAATATCGGCTCGGTGAATAAGATTATGATGTGTATATTTGTTAGTATAAAGGGTACATGCTCTAGTTTTTGAATGACAGGGACATCAATATCTCAAAAGTATGACTGATGGTATCTACATACTATTTATGATAGTTCGGTAGTATATTTTTTTTTTTTTTTCTATAATATAAACAAAACATATAATAACAAACATTAAAATGTCTTATTATTTTAACATTATATTTCCTTTTTGCATTAGTCATTCTCACTCCCTTTCCCTTCCTCACAAGTCTCCAATCATCTCCTTTCCTCACTTTAGATTCCATCCAACAAATCAAAATCATAACTTTATTACCCACCACCCCTCTTTCCCTCCCTCTCCTCCCCTCGCAGTGGATCGATTATAAATTCACGTCAATTTAATAAGTATAATTTTTTTAAAAAAATTACGTATATATTATTTTTATATTTAATTTATAAAATTATATTAAATTTGTTATTATTATATATTATACCAATCAAGTAATAGTCGAAATACATAAATTTTAAAATGTGAATCAATTTCTACTTATATTATTCTAATATTAATTTAAAATCACGGTGAAAGCATACTAAATACTTATTTATAATCGATTATTTACCTCTAATACTAAATGTATAATATGTATTTGAATATTTATTATTTGAATATAATAAATTAATTAATGTATATATTCATTTTAATCTTTTAATCGTTATAAATTACATTGATATAGTATAACTAGCTAATACATACAAAATTGACTATTTTACTCTTGTTATTTTTCTTTTTATCTTGCTTTTGACAACATAGTTTTTTTTTTTTGAGCCGAGCACTATCAAAAATAAAACATTTTTATCTTTATATTTCACTTATAAAATTACAATAAAGATGTTATTATTATCATAACCTATATCAATAGATATTTATCGTAAAAATACATAAAATTTAAATTTTGAATCCGCTTGTGTTCCACTCTTTTCCTTCACTCATCCAAACCCATGGTTAAAGTTCAACCTCACCCCACCCCCTTCTTACCCGCCACCCTCTAACACTGCTTTCCAACATCGCAGCAGAGTATAACCTTATCTTCTCTGCAGTAGAACCCACCCCCCCTCTCTCACAAGTCTTCAAACCCACCTACCACCAATTCAACCCACCCACCCCCATCTCCTCTTCTTCAGCTCCCACACACTCCCTCTCTAGTCTCCACAGATCTGAACTTTCATTACTCAAGATTTAAAGATTCTTGAAATTCTTGAAAAAAAATGTCAACTTTAGCACCCCATTTCCGTATAGTAATGGTGAACTCACTTCCCTTAGAAGTTCTTGAACACATCTTCTCCGACATAACTTTAGATAAGGACAGGAACTCAATATCCTTGGTTTGTAAATCTTGGTATGAAGCTGAGAGGTGTTGTAGGAAAAGTGTGTTCATTGGGAACTGTTATGCTGTTAGCCCTTCAATCTTGATTAGACGTTTCCCAGATCTCAGATCTGTAACGATTAAAGGGAAGCCACATTTTGCTGATTTCGATCTTGTACCTGAAGGTTGGGGTGCATATTTCTATCCATGGGCTGTTTCAATGGCGAAAGCTTATCCATTTCTTGAGGAAATTAGGCTTAAGAGAATGGTTGTTTGTGATGAGTCATTGGAGCTGATTTCGAAGTCGTTTAAGAATTTCAGAGTCTTGGTTTTACAGTCTTGTGAAGGATTTACTACTGATGGACTTGCTGCCATTGCTGCTAACTGCAGGTTTATCTAGCATTTTTAGCTGTGTTTTTTTAGGTAGATTACCCTTTTCTGAGTAATGGTGAAAAAAAGTCTTAATCTTTGCATCTGGGGTTAACTGAGCTTGTTTGTAACTGAGGGGTTGAGGAAAGTTTTAATCTTTGCATCTGGGGTTGACTGTATTTGTTTGTAATTGTGGGGTTTATGAAATGGTATGTTTTGTAGAGCATTGCTGCCTTAGTCGTTAATGGTGAAAAGAAGTCTCAATCTTTGCATCTGGGGTTAACTGTACTTGTTTGTAATTGAGGAGTTGAGGAAAGTTCTAATCTTTGCATCTGGGGTTAACTGTATTTGTTTGGTATTGAGGGGTTGAGGAAATGGTATGTTTTGTAGAGTATTGTTCTCTGAGTACTTTAAGCGTTAATGGTGAAAAGAAGTCTTACTTTCTGCATCTGGGGTTAGCTGTACTTGCTTGTAACTGAGGGGTTGAGGAATGTTTTGATCTTTGCATCTGGGGTTAACTGTATTTGTTTGTAATTGAGGGGCTGAGGAGATGGTATGATTTGTAGAGCATCGTTGTCTGAGTACTTTAGTCGTTAATGGTGAAATAAAGTCTTAATCTTTGCATCTGGGGTTAACTGTACTTGTTTGTAATTGTGGGGTTGAGGAAATGGTATGTTTTGTAGAGCATTGTTGTCTAAGTACTTTAGTCCTTATTGGTGGAAAAAGTCTTAATCTTTGCATCTGGGGTTTACTGTACTTGTTTGTAATTGAGGGGTTGATGAAAGCTTTTTAATCTTTGCATCTGGGGTTAAGTATTTTTTTGTAATTGAGGGGTTGGGGAAATTGGATTTAAGAGAGTGGTTTTTTCGTCATGAGTCATTGGAGCTGATCTCGAAGTCATTTGAGAATTTCGAAGTCTTGGTTTTACAGTCTTGTGAAGGATTTACTACTGATAGACTTGCTCCCATTGCTGCTAACTGCAGGTTTATCTAGCACTTTTTAGCTGTGTTTTTCTTTGTAGATTACCCTTTTCTGGTAATGGTAAAAAAAACTTTAATCTTTGCATCTGGGGTTAGCTGTACTTGCTTGAAACTGAGGGGTGAGGAAAGTTTTAATCTTTGCATCTGGGGTTGACTGTATTTGTTTGTTAGTGTGGGGTTGAGGAAATGGTATGTTTGTTTTAGAGCATTGCTGTCTGAGTACTTTAGTTGTTAATGATGAAAAGAAGTCTCAATCTTTGCATCTGGGGTTAACTGTACTTGTTTGTGATTGAGGGGTTGAGGAAAGTATTAATCTTTGCATCTGGGGTTAATAACTGTATTTGCTTGTAATTGAGGGGTTGAGGAAATGGTAGATTTTGTAGAGCGTTGTTGTTTGAGTACTTTAGTCTTTACTGGTGAAAAAGAGTTCTAATCTTTGCATCTGTGGGGCAACTGTTTTGAGGAAATACTAGAAGGTTTTGTTGAGCACTGTTGTCTGAGTACTTCTGCCCTTACCGGTGACTTCATTAAATTATTTTTAATCTGGGGTTAACTGATTTGAGAAAATAGTTGGTTTTGTGGAACATTGTTGTCCGAGTACTTTAACCCTTAGGGGTCGTTTGGTTGGAAACAAGTTATCCCAGGGTAAGTTATCCTGGGGTGGGGTTAGCTATCCTGGGATAACTTATCCCACCATGTATATGGGATAACTTATCCCATCACTATGATATAAATGGTGGGATAAGTTATCCCAAACATGGCAACCAAACAACATAATTTTTTTTTATTCCATCACTATTTCCTTATCCCATCACTATTATTTCTAATCCCTCACACCAAACGAGCCCTTACTGGTTAGGATAAGTTTTAATCTATGCATCTGAGAGTACTGTTCTTGTTTGTAATTGAGGCATTGGGGAAGCAGTAGGTTTTATGTGGAGCATTGTTGTCTGAGTACTTTAGTCTTACTGGTGAGAAAAGTTCTAATCTTTGCATCTGGGGGTTGAATGTTCCTTGTTTGTAATTGAGGGTTTGAGGAAGCAGTAGGTTTTGTGAAGCATCTCGTCTGAGTACTTTGGCCCTTGAGATATTCCTCCCACATTGTGTGAACAATCTCCTCTCGTCGAGCATGCATTTCCCGATCAGCTGACTTAGAAGATGAGGCAACATTGTTAATCTCTGTCTCTGGTTGGTTGCTGATATAAAGGATGGGGTTGTTGTAACCAAAAAATTAGGGTAGAATTTAAAAATAAAATATGATTCCAACATTTGAAAGCGAGTTGGAAAACATGTTATAAGTTGTTTTCCAAATTTGAAATAGAACTTCAAGTCTGCTTTGAACTTTTCATGACCAAACACTGGTTTTCAAAAATAAAGTGAAACATTATTCCGGAAAAAAGTAAATAATATTTATGGCCAAATGGGTCCTTAGTTACGCCTTTCAGTTCATTCCTCTGTTTTGCTTGATTGGATGGTATTTCACGGTAGTTGGTGGAAAGAGTAGCAAGAATGCCATAGCAAAGAAATGCCTTAGTACTTTGATCCGCTTACTGGGCAAAGAAACAAGAGCATATACTTGTATGACTTGGCTACAACAAACAAAAGGGACGTAAGAGGGCACAATTTCGTCCACCTTTAGAAACTAAGCAGAGACTGAATCTAATTAAACTTTTATTTTGATATGTGCACTTTATTAGCAATGGTGCACGGAAAGTGTAAACTACTGGTTTAATATTATAAGTAGTTCAATGAATTTGAATTATTGAAAGGGTTGAACATCTTGTAACACGGTTATCAAATAAATGTTGTATTTTTATCTCTTATATTTGGACCTTCTTTTGCTGCTATTCTTGTTTAGCGCTGGGAATAGAAACTATAGAAGCAATGTAACTCGTGATTTGCTGCAGGAACCTGAGAGAACTGGACCTGGGAGAAAGTGAAGTAGAAGACCTGAGTGGCCATTGGCTTAGTCATTTTCCTGATAGCTGCACATCGCTTGTGTCACTTAACATTGCTTGTTTGGCTTCTGAGGTCAGCTTCTCAGCTTTGGAGCGTTTAGTTGCTCGTTCGCCTCATTTGAGGACTCTTCGGCTCAATCGTGCTGTTTCCATTGAGAAACTTCCAAAGCTGCTTCGTCATGCTTCGAAGTTGGTTGAATTTGGTACAGGATCCTACTCTGCTGACATGCAGGCTGATGTTTCTGAAGTTTTCGTAAATGTATCTCAAGCTTTTTCAGGCTGTAATCAACTCAAAGGCTTGAGTGGGTTTTGGGATGCTGTGCCAGCCTACTTTCCAACTATTTATCCAGTCCACTCCAAACTCACCTCTTTGAATTTAAGCTATGCTACCATTCAAATACCTGATCTTGGCAAGCTCATCGGCAAATGTTTCAGTTTGCAGCGGTTGTGGGTAGGTTCTAGCTTGTGTTTTACTTTTGTATACTTATTGTGTGTTTTCAATAGTCATGGCTCTATACATAAACTGTTTTTTGTTTAGAAGGGATACATGAACTGTGTTTGTGATAAAATAGATAAATTGATAGTTGTAAACACAGAAGTTTCCAAGAGAAGAACAATAATCCTAACTTATTAATTGTCTTGCTGATTCTGATAACTGCCAGGGATAAATAAACAGCGTAATAAACCTCAGTGTATACTGAGATAACATAGCTAAACAATTAATGTCGAGTAAACTCTTTGAATAATTTACTGAGTCTGCCATATGAAGGATAACTTAATGTTGAAGCTTAGTGTTGCAGGAATCCTACACTTTGACAATTCATGTTTATCTTTCTGAGTTAGACGCTACCATTAGTTTTTAAGCTCTTCTTGTCCAGTGGCTATGTTGCATAATTGGTTATCCAGCTTACGCGTTAAGGCACTTGGAATGGATGTGATTGCAGGTGCTAGATTACATTGAAGATAGCGGTCTTGAGGAGATTGGCAACACTTGTAAGGAACTTCAAGAGCTTAGGGTGTTTCCTTCTGATCCATTTGCTCCAGGACCGAATGTATCCTTGACAGAGCAAGGCCTTGTAGCTGTCTCTATGGGTTGCCCGAAGCTTCAGTCAGTTTTATACTTCTGCCGCCAAATGACAAATGACGCCTTAGTTACTATTGCAAGGAATCGTCCTAACATGATCCGATTTCGTTTGTGTATTATCGAGCCTCGAACTCCTGATTACTTAACCCTTGAACCACTTGATACTGGTTTTGGGGCCATTGTGCAACACTGCAAGGAATTGCGGCGACTTTCTCTTTCTGGCCTCCTTACAGATCGTGTGTTTGAGTACATCGGGGTCCATGCTAAGAAGTTAGAGATGCTTTCCTTAGCTTTTGCGGGGGATAGCGATCTAGGCCTCCACTATGTTCTCTCTGGTTGTGAGAGCCTCCGTAAGTTGGAGATTAGAGACTGCCCTTTTGGCGATGAGGCTCTGTTGGCTAATGCTGCAAAGCTGGAGACAATGCGATCCCTTTGGATGTCTAATTGTTCAGTAAGTTTTGAAGCATGTAAGCTGCTAGCCCAGAAGTTGCCAGGGCTTAATGTTGAAGTTATAGACGAGAGGGGTCATCCGGACACGAGACCAGAAAGTTGCCCTGTTGAGAAACTTTATATATACAGGACAGTGTCAGGAAGGAGGTTTGACACTCCTGGTTTTGTTTGGATTATTGATGAAGATGCAGCATTGACTCCATATAGCAACGGGAATTGCTCTCTGGCTTCTTCTTAGGAAAACTTCAGGTATTAGTTCTATGTTGATCTTTCACCCGCGCTTACTTGCTTGAGACTTGTGTAGTTGCAGTGCTGGTTATGGTGGCAGTGAAGCGATTTGACCCTTTGTTGAGTGACTTCGCAGCAATTAATTACAAATAATGAGTTTAAACTCTTGCTGTTGTGCTATATCAGTAAGGACAACTATTGTATTTTTGGGTTTTGGGGGGGGGGAGGGGGGGTGGAGGGGGATGTTCAACTGTGTGTCCTATTTTGTATCATTATGTATCGGTTTAACTTTCTCTAGTGACTTGGAACTTCTGTTGAAATGGTGCAGTCAATGTACTTCTGGTCATGTATTTTTGTAATTCTCTTCGAAGATTAATATGAACCTTTCATTCATTTGAGTGCTGGAAATCTCATCTGTTGAACGTTTAGAAGAAGGTATTTCAGTGTTCTACTACGAGTCAGTTTGATAAACACACTTATTTTCGTTCAGAGTGTGATTTCAGCCCAAGTTGGTTGTATGCTCGCGGAGAGGAAGTCTTGAGTGCTTATAAGTTCACTTCACGGCCTAGCTTTTGTGATGAAAGTTCGTTGGGTTTGTGACAGACTAGTATCAATGTCGTTTTAAATCAGTACCTTGATTGAGGTTAAACGATCGTGCTTTGAGCACGTAAGATGGGACTTCAGACCAAGTTAGACACAAAGGAAGTTTGGACTTCCGAAGGCAAATCCACAATGTAATCTATGAATTCATGTGAATCCCTCAACTTTTGTCAAAATCCTTTACTTATGTGTATTAAGTTATCGACTTAATAATTATAAATATGTGATTTAGAATTTAATTATTATTGATATTAATGCGAGGTCGCCAAAAAACTTGTAAACATCAAATCCTAGATTTGTCTTGCATGCGGATAATACGCAGTCTACAAGAAAATTAATGTGTGTGTGAATGCAAAGAAAAAATTGAAGAGAGAATGACAATGGCAAACAACATAGCATAGAATAAGAGATACCTAGTGGCATCAACATCGTATAAATGCTTACCTTAAAATTACGTATGTTGAAACCTATACTTGACATTGGTATGTCTCGTGGTCACCCATATACCAACGTACCTCATATGTGACATGCAATCACAAATGACACGTGTCAAATGGACAAATGATATGTGTATTTCTAAAAATTATAATTTTTGTTAAAAGAAACTCGGTGAATCCCACCAAAAAGTTTCATAACCACTTAACAGAATTTTCTTAATCATATACAATATCACCCAGCAAAGTACAATTTACTTTTAATGCTACTTATATAATGGGATATTCTTCTGGCCAAGGATCTGAAGCTCGTCCCCTCCCCTCATATCTTCAGTGTATTCCTTAATCTTGAGAGCAAAATCTTCAAGTTGAGGGCTCTTTACAAGTTTGATAATTTTCAATGAATAAATATCCCCAAAACTAGGCGAAATCTCCTCAAGCTTACGACATCCCTGCAGTTTTAATTTCTCAAGGGAGGGAAAGGATTCCTCTCCAACCTCCCACTTGGAAAGTGTCATTTCATGCAACTTCAAATATTTGAGATTCTCAAAGGTGTCTTCCTCCCCCATGTTCCATTCTCCCCCCTGAATGATTGTACGATAAAGGGACAACTCTTCAAGGTTGGGCAGTCTCGCTATTGTTGATAGTGAATCGGATGTCATAGGAAAGTCACCCAAAGACAAATTTTTCAAACTAGAAGGGAAGTGAAAATCCCATGGCCGATTTATGGCTGCAGAGGACCCACTGTCATTTGTGTTTGAACTTTCAAAACATACAGTGAGGTCTTCTAGTTCAGTTAGGCAATCCAATTTCGGGAACCAGTATTGCTCTGTTGAATAATCCCATGATTCCTTGAGTTCAAATGAAAGCACTTGAAGATTGGGAAACCTTTTGAAAATATCCTCTGTATTATTCGAATAGGAAAGCACGAGTTTATGTAAGTATCTCAAGTTCTCTAACTTTGTGTCCTCTGCTATCAGTATTGATTCATCTGCATCCATATCAAAGAAAGAACAAGCACTCATGGACAACACTCGCAACTTTACAAGATCCCAAATTCTCGGTAATAGTATCAAGGTTGATTTTTCGTTATACACCGACAGGCTTTCTAGATTCCAGAGGTTTGAGAAAGACAAAGGCAGAGATTCAACTTGTGTCCCAATGTATAAGAACCTCAAATGATTCAACATGCATATTTCATTCAGCAAAGAATCTTTCACATTGATAAAAGACGGATCTAGGTACAACCCTCTAAGAAGCCTCAAGTGTCTTAGGTGAAATGTATCAGGAAGACCGTCATCCAGCTGGTCTCCGTTTATGGTCAAAGAATAGAGGTGTTTACCAGAATGCCTTTTCTTATTTGAACCGAACAGGACAAAATTAAGCCCGAAGGGCTCCTCATCATAATCAATGGTAATTTGACGTGGCAACAAATCTGATGGAGAACTTGAATTTATCTTGTCAAACAACTTTTCCTCTCTAGCTTTTATCAAACAAAAGTCATGCACAAGATCATGAAGTTTGTAGGTCGGGTCATCACCTATCTCATTGAAACAAATTACCAAGCTACTGGAAATTAAGTAATCCAAATAAATCTTCACCACTTCTTCCATCTTTTCCACAAACCCTTCAGCAACCCATACAGCTTTCAACTCATAGATTGGCGTTGCACTGTCCTTCGGCTTACTTGCAAAATGAAGCAAGCATGGCTTCAGGTGATCAGGTAAGTGATCATAACTTATTTCTATAACTTTCATCACTTCCACTTCATTCTTCAAAATAAAGGACTGCAAATTATTTACAACTTCAAGCCAAACGCTCTTTTTCTTTTCCCTCCCAACAATGACTCCAGCAATCAGATCCACCACCAAAGGAAGCCCTTTACAATTTTCGGCTATTTCAGTTCCAACATCCAATAGTTCATCAGGGCAACTCTCGTTTCCAAATGCCCTTTTCTCTAATAACTCCCAACTTTCTTCTGATCTTAGCAATCGAAGATTAAGAGGAGCAGTGTAGAGCTTTCCATGCAAAGCCACTTCTTTTTTTCGAGTTGTCAAAATAATTCTACTTCCTTTCTCAACTTCTGGAAAAGGTCTTGTTAACTCATCCCACGTAGTAGTATCCCACACGTCATCTAAGACAATAAGATACCTCTTTCCATACAGTTGTTTCCGTAGCTTGTCAGCAACATCAATATTCTCAATCAATTTTGAATCCGAGCCATTAACTTGATTAAAAATTTTATTCAACAAATTCTTCTCGTCATATTCTTGGTCGACTGTGCACCATGCACGAAGGTCGAAATGACTAGAAACTGATTTATCTTTGTATACTTTGTATGCCAAAGTAGTTTTACCTGAACCCGGCATACCAGTGATCGAAATGACATCTAGATCTGTTGGTCCACCAGTGAGCTTTCTAAGTATCCATTTTGTCTCCTCCTCAAAACCTACAATTATTTTACCAGTTGTCAATGACTTGCTCTCAACGGGCTTCTTGGAAGAGTTCACGACAATGAGACCTTTGTTCTCGGGAATCTTCTCATGTAACTTGGAGATATCTTCTTTGATAAGCTTGATCCTTTTTATGGTAATGGGAAGTGAGAAAATAAGATGTAAGAGACCATTATCTCTAACAATAATAGAATCAATGACATCTTTTGCCTCATATGCAACATCTAAAACACGTGCCCAAAGATCCTTATACCATTCTTGCTCAATATTCACAAAAAAAGATCTTATCGATTCGAGGTCTTGTTTCAACAGCTCAATTTCTTCCTTTATCAAAGCAATTGAATAAGCATTGGAATCCAGCAAATCATCTAAGTGTCTCTGTAGCAGATGCATGAAGAGAGGTCCATCACTCATGGGGAAGCAACATTGAGATGAATCCGGGACTTTCAGATAAACATGTTTGAGTTCTTCCTTGAGGAGTTCAATATTTTCCAGCAACTTTAGGGTTGCACGATTTGTCTCGTCGGTACTCTCTTTATTCCTTAATTTCTCTTCTAAGCCGCGAACAAGAGTTGATACCTCCCTGGTAAGTGCTCCAACACGAGCCAAAAGATCAAATAATTTGTCATGATAAATAAAGTCCTTGTGCATATCAGAAAGAATAAGTAATAGGAACTCTATCATGACATGAATGTTTCGAGCCCCTGAAGTGCTTGCGGTAATAACAGTTACCATGTCCTCTTGCAGATGAATTAGATATTCCCTCAGAATATCTGGAGAGGTTTCTAGAAGCTGCTTAATAAAGCGTCCAACTTCAGCTGAAGTTGAAGCTTTCAAGTTTGTATAACATATGTGCATAACCTCCAGTTCAACTGGAACAATCTTCAAGAGTAGATGTGCTAGCTTGAAGAGTCGAGAGTCTCTATCAATCTGATCATCACCATCTAACTCGGAGAGTTGAGAGTCTTCATCAATCTGATCCTCCCAAAGGAAGTGTCCTACTCTCTCAGCCATCAGTTGAAACTGAGGTAAGACGTATTTAACTATCTCGTGCTCAATGTAGCCATTCACTATCAACCCATGGAAATCTCTTATGTTGCCACATACATTCTGGAGAACCTCATATTGAGTCTCTAATGGAAACATCTTTTCAGCACGATACTTGGATAGATGATGGAGATTCAAGAGGAGGAAGTTCAATTGCTCATCCGTTATGGTGGCATCTGATTTAGAACGATGATGCAAGCTGATACAGTCATCCACATTACGGGCGAGGCTAGCAAGGACATATTTACACCCGACGTTGTTGTCATCATCATCCAACATTGGTTGAAGGAGATTCTTAACCTCTTGTCTTTTTCCAGTCATTATGTCTTCAAACTTCTCCAAATCGAAATAAGAAAGCTGGACATATGTACAAATAAATGTCAGGTTCAATTTCAGCTTTTCAATTAGATCCACATCAATAGCTTTTTGATCTTCTTCATTCTGTAATCTCTCCATGAAATCTAGAACATTGGCAATGTCCTTGCGAAGAGCAGAAAACGATACCTGCCAAAAGACCAACTGTGATACTCGTATCAAATTTACAGCCACATTTCTACCATGCAATATGTTATTCTATACAGGCACATAACATAGCATAGCTATAGGGGGCATACCGATGAGTTGTTTGCTTTCTCTTCCTCTCTTACTTGATGATTTTCTTTTCCTCTTTCCATGATTGTAATTTTCACTAGTCCGTGAAAAAGTAAAATTTCCTTCAAGTTCTTAAAATCTGATGTATAAAGATCACCTACATAAAACTTTATCAGGAGAAAGAAGTAGAAAAACAATACAAGAAACAATTATCATTCATCACACCACACTCCGAGACCTCTGATTAAGAGACCTTAAGCATAATCTTACCTTTTGGCATATTTTTGTTAGACAGGTTGAAGTAATAGGTTGAAAGACAAATCAAATAGCTAGATCTAGATTTAGAATTCCAAGATTATTCAAATATAATTCATCGACTTCTCAAGTCTTTTAAATACCTAAAGTAAAAGGACCAAAATTACTCAGAAGTATCTTTAAGAGATAATTTCAAACCTAACCCATACACAAGGGATCATTTTCTCAACCATCCTCATCATGTTATTATGTTGTCAATAAATCAAAAGAAAAATCGATTCTGTTATATCTTCAGAGTCGTAATGAAAAATGAAATCCCAGGTAGAAGCTTGAGAAAACAAGAGACTTTGAAGATAGATCTTACCTTGTCACAGTCTGAAGTTTAGCAATAATGTTGAACAGTGACAAAGTGAGTATGGGAGCAAAATGATTTTGCTTAAGTGTAAAGGTCAACAATAGAAAGAAGCTGGATCTACATCTTGGGAAGTTATACATATTTTTAATGTAAAGGCAATTCCAAGATTATTAATTTAATACCTAATATACAATTCGTTAATCAATTCTTAATTCTGCTCCTTTGCCTGAATGCTTGCTTTTATTGTAAGAAAAGAAGTGCAATCACACAACAGTTATAATCTGCCACGTGTTAATTTTAATTTTTAATCTTTATTTTCATTTTTGTTTTTTCTTATTTTATTAACTTCATTAACTTTTTCTTTTTTCTCTTGCTTCTTCTTTCTTCATTTTCTTTTTCTCTTTCTTCTTCTTCAGTCCTTCATCACCAGGAATCCTCTACGTAGACGCCATCTTCATTAATCTTTCGGAGTAGTCTTCATCACGTCACTATTATAATATCATTTTCATCATTAATATCATCAAATTATTGTTAAATCAAAAATAAAATTACTAACAAATTATAAATTGAAAATTAATAATCACCTCCAATCTACCATCTCCTTTTCAAAATTACAACAATTATGCAGCGGAACTCCATTACGATGAAGGTAATGGAATTCTATAATACTCTCAAATCGAAGAAAATTCTTTATTTACATGCTAAAGAACTACATAACAATTTATTTATTTATTTTTTAGAAAAAGAACAATGTTATCAAGGAGGTTTACAATTATTATTATTTTGGGAAAAAATAAGGGCAAAAGAAGAAAAAAGAACAAAGAGAAGCAAGAAGACAAGGAAAAAAATGAGCGAAGAAAATTGGTCTTCTAAGTTGAAGAAGATAGAGAAGAGGTAGTTGGTTCTTTTGAAATTTGGGGAAGAACATAACAAAAGTAAAGAATTGAGAAAGTACAATAAAATAAATAAATAAAAGAAAAGAAAAAAAATAATATTTCTAATAAAATAAATGCTTAAATAAATATTTATTAACTTTTTGGTTCAACTCAGTCTCTATCAGAGAGTGAACTACACTCTACATGCCACATAGGCACGTAATGGGACAATAAATTCATTCTAAATAAAAATAATAGGGTAATAGGACCCCTACAAAGTTGAAGTATCTTTTTAAAAAACAGATCTTACTTTAATGGGGTGATTATGTATTTTCTCAATATTAAAATACAATTCAGTGTCTTTTTTAATCCGTTATTTGCGGCCTCTTATCTTGACAATATGTGACCTGTAAATTATAATCTAATACAAGCAGAGCCAATTGTTGAAAATGAAACAAGAAAAAAAAAAAGTGGTTGCTATTTTATAAAAGTTCATTCATCAAACACATTATAGACATTGACAATTTTCACTAGAAAACACAACAACAACAACAAAGGTGAGAGTTCATCTACTAAATTTACTGTGCTGGTTATATGCCACGTAGGATGCGGATTGACATGTATGTGTCTCCTTGTTTAATTTTATACAAATTTAAGTGTCAACTTGTACACATCACTAAATTAATATGGATAAACATTTTTATTTTGTCCCTACACTAAATTAAAATCTAATAACTATAAAAAAAAAAATAGTATAATTAATTAAAAGTCCTATTTATTTATGTAAGTATAAAATTTATTAGAAATTCATCTATTGCACATTAATTCTATAGTGATAACATTATAAATTATCTTAGTTATTACTAATTATTGCAAATGTTATTCACACTCTTTTACATTCTTTAGTTATAATATTATGAATTCTCATAGTTATTACATTAATTATTTCTATCTTTCATATTTCCTTATGTTAACTTTTGTCCAGTAATTTTTCATATTATTATACAATCCTTATTTACGTGATAACACGGTGTTGTTATTTTTCCTTGGACAAATCATGCTTGCTTGAATAAATTGAAAACTGTTTACAAGTATATGAACTATATCTTTGTTGGATGTAAGATAAATAGGTGATTATATATATGATTTCACAAATAAAATATATTCTTTAATTTTAATTTTTAGTTTTTCGGTAAAAAAATAAAAGGAAACCTTTTCAATTAACTATGGACAGTCAGATAACTATCTTTGATCTATGTACATAGTCAATCGAGAAGTCAAATATGAGAGCCAACAAAAAGAACGACATCTATTATGTTATAACTTATAAAATTAAAATTATTATACAAAAATAGTTCTACAAATAAAATGTAATTGTTCTCCACATGTTCATATGACATCTAAACAAATTAAGTGGAATACACGTGCGAAGTACATCTGGTTAGATGACAAGAAAAATACACAACAAATATCGTCTATAAGATAATATTAGTGAGATACGACTAATTATATATGATTGAACCTCATCAAATTGAAATATATATTTACATTATTGCATATAACTAATATAAACATTGTTGCAAAATTTTTGATTTCCTTCCATCATAATTAGCATAAATTAACGATAATTTTTCTACTTGATAAATTAAATTTAACTTATATAAATGGACATTTAGCATATAACTAATTCTCACTATTTGGATGAAACAATATAATATATCGTAGGTGTAAATTTACCAGGTATGTTACAAAAATTCAGCCCTTCATGTTTACATATGAGTCATTTAGTTGTTATTTCTAAAAAAAATTATTGTGCTTTTTATGTTGTGCTTCTCACATGAATGAAAGAATAAGATAATTTTGTTTAGAATGCTAAGAATATTGTCGTCATATATAGTTTCTCAAGCTTTTGGTATCTCAGTAATACTCAATAGTATAGCAATATTTATCGTCTTCTTATTTAGCTATCTCTAGGAGGTAAGCATAGAAAAGTTGGTTCAATTAATTTCTTAAATTCTATTTGTGTTATATATAACTTCTTTTGATTTTTTTCTACTCATCGTTACATTTTAAAGTACAGTCGTGTAGGAATGTTGCAAATATCACTATGTACATATTTCAAAATGATCATGAATGTCGAAGCTTTATGACTTTGTTTTCTTTGATAATATTTCTAATTTGTTGATAATGATAATTTCTTAGAAATGATATTGCCTCTATAATTTGCCTTTTGACTTTGGATACCTTTAAAAGGGGGATTAATTCAATAATATTTAATTTAAGATATGCAAATAAGTCATAAATGAACGAGAAGAATCATCTATTGATTTTGGATCTCTAATAAATAATTATAAGTCCTATTAGACTAAGAACATTCTATCTTCACAAATTTTAACCTCGCCTTCTATCCAATCCAAGATCAAAAGGCATGCGACAATATCACCTCCTTTATAATTGTTCAATAATTCAGTGATATGATATTATTTTGTTTTTTACCAACTACATAATAATCAAGTCTTCACAGTTTATGGATATTAAGGTTGTCAAAAAAACTGACTTATAATTTAATTGTTCTTGCGAAGGATTAGTATGGATTATACGGGCAACACACGTATTCAAAACTAGTATTACTACAAGTGGGAAGAATCTAAGTCAAAAGTTGAATTACGAAAATACCCTTTTAAGTATTAATTTATTTTCTTGAAATTATTTAAAATATTATTTTTTTCATTTAATATTTATTTTAGGATTCAA
Source organism: Solanum gracilifrons (assembly GCA_029582605.1). NCBI lineage: Eukaryota > Viridiplantae > Streptophyta > Magnoliopsida > Solanales > Solanaceae > Solanum > Solanum gracilifrons. The sequence goes on along the minus strand of JAJOOH010011400.1, from coordinate 6,065 downwards.
TGAATTCTGACTGTTCTTATTATGGTGATTAATACTCATATTTCCAACTAGACTTACAATTCAATACTCATTATTAAATTGCAAGTTATGATCTTTACATCTTCCACGTAGTAATAACGATGATTTTTCATAATCTTAGTTACTATGAATTTTTTAATAAGTCATAATGATTTTCCATTACACATTTAATATATTTGAATTCTTTTACATATTTTATCCTTAGATTACACTTTTATTTCTACATTATATTTAAATGTTATAAATTGTTTAATAAATTAAATATTAAACAGTAAATCATCATATTAGTATACATAAATTACCACTAACTCTTCATTATGTAAGTGTATGTAACACCCACTAATTATATTCATTATGTTTTTTACTCTCATCTCTCATCGATAATCTCAAATGGATTAATATCATATTTATGACAACTCTTTGTGTTCCTCAATGTTATCCTATAAATAGTGACATTTGACACAATAATGTACCCACTTAAACCAATTGAAAAAAAAAACATGAGAAAATCTCTATGCCCTCTTCTCTTGTCTCTTTTTATTTGTTTAGTTTAACATTTATGTTTCTTGTTTGCTGTTATTGTACAACTTTCTATTGTTGTGTTGTTATTATTATTGAGAATTTACCATGGTTTGTTGCTTTGTATACAGCAGCCTAGCATGTGGTATTTTAGTATCCTCATTTGAATATTGAATTTGTGCAATAGTTAGTTATTTTTTACTTTATGCACTTTTAGTCAATTTCATAGTTAAAAGTATATACTTTTTATTAGGAATATATATGTAGTTCCTATCGAAACAATGATGGATTTTGCAATACAAAATTTATATGAAGTATTTTGAAATAAATGTGCAACGCATGTTCCTAGATCTAGTATATTACTATAAGCGGGAACAAAAAAATGTTGAAAGTTGAAATACCAAAATATCCCTATAAAAGTTACTACAATAATGCCACTAAAAAAAGTTACTCTAAATTAGAATGTTATAAAATATTTGTTTAATTATATTTAGATACTAATTATATAATATTATAGTATACAACACTAGAAAACCCAAAAATTGTAGTAAATACTATTCATACAATTAATAAATCAGTTAATCGTAGGAGACTATATACATTTAGCTGTATGTCATTAGCCTATGAATAACTTGGATGTTTAGGCTTCTCCTTATAGTTCGTGAAACGTGTATTTTGAATTCCCATAGACTTAATAATGTGCATTTACTATTTCTTGAACTTTGTATCACCTCTTTAGTACTTAATTATGTTTATTTAATCTCAATCTTGAATTGCTTCATCTTCCGATCTTTATTGCAATATTAACTTTTGAAATGTCAATGTACATGTAATCAATCAAGGATTTATTTTTCTCAAAAAATATACCCAACCTTTTCATTCATTTTCTCCATACACAAAGAGTTTAGAAGTTATAATCATGGTTTAGCATAATTGAGCTTTTGATGATTTAGTAGTGAACCATCATGGGGATGTAATCCTGGTTGCCTAATATATGTTGCTTCTTGAAAAGATATTTTGTAGATGAAATGAAGTTTTTTGTTATTTTCTTGTTGCATCTTTTAACCAAATTAAAATTACATACTTTTGAATAAACCTAAAGATTATGTATCACATTATAATGGAGTTACTGGACATGTATACATGGGAATAACATGGTTGCCTTGAATGTGGTACATCATTATTTATATACCTGTACCCTTTTTTTGGTTGGTAAAAAGCAAGTCAGTCCTATTTAGGTGTTTTAATTATTTTTTAAATATTATAAGTTTCAACGCTAAATCTGATAATGTTAGATGTTATATTATCTTAATTAGTTTTACTTAGTTCAACATTATCTATTTCGTGAACTACTCCCTCCGTTCTTTTGTAGCTGTTACTATTTTTTTTAATAGTCAAATGATATAAATAACTTTAACTAACATTTTCAGATGTATTTTTCCATCATATCAAAAATTGCAATTTATAGTACTTTTCGTATAATTTTTGAATATATAAATTCTTATTTCAAAATATCAAATTAGTGCAATCTAAATTAACTTTAAAAATTAGTCAAGTTGACTCTCAAAAAGCACAATATGACAACTAAAAAGGAATAGTGGGAGTAATAACTAAAATTGTGTTAAAATTAGATGATATTGTTGTGTTTGACTAAACACATACTTAGTTGAATAATACATAAGATTAGCAGTGGCGGAGGCAGGAATTCTATCAAGGGGGTTCAAATAAAAAAAATGTTGTTGCCTGGAATCAAACTTGTGACCCAAAGCTCACATATAGGCGAAATCCTGAACCCCATAAACCATTGAGCTACTCCTTTGACATATGCTCAGGGGGTTCAATTTTAAATATATACACGTACACAAAAAAATTGATCTTATATATATAGTGTAATTTTTTTTCCGAGGGGGGTCGGATGACCCCCCTGGACACACTCTACATCCGCCACCGAAGAATAGGCATATACAAATTTTATAAAACTAACAGTCTTTGGAAACGTGGGTTTGAAGATATAAAATTAAGCATGTATAAATTTTATGAAAATAACAGGGGATAAACGTAGTTAACTAAAAAAAAAATACATGACAGCACCATTTTCATGAGAGGAGCAAATTGAACATGATCAAAGTATACACAACCAAAAACATAATAGTATTTGTTACTACTAGTCCCTCAGTCAAGGGCAAAATTGATGGTGTATGATCTTCAAAAGCCTTCTCCAACAACCTTTGGCTTCCATCTTCCACCGACTACAACAAAAGTACACAAGGGCCTCGAGCAAAAAAGTGTGGAAATGTAGAACTGATGACTATATTTCTTGTGAGATTTACAAAAACAGAGATAAAAGATAACTTTCATATAGAACCTTTTGTTTTCTTTTTCAAATAGGAAAGCATGAGTTTCCCTAATAATTTAAGTTCTCTAACTTTGTGTTCTCTGCTATCAGTATTGATTCATCTGCATACAAATCAAAGAAAGAACAAGCATTCACCATCAGCACTCGCAACTTTACAAGATCCCAAATACTCGGTAATAGTACCAAGGTTGGTCCTTGGTTATCCAACAACAGACTTTCTGGATTCCAGAGGTTTGAGAAGGATAAAGGCAGAGATTTAACTTGTGTCCCAATTCTTAAGAACCTCAAATGATTCAACATGTATATTTCATTCAGCAAAGAATCTTTCGCATTGATAAAAGAGGGATCCAGGTACAACCCTCTAAGAAGCCTCAAGTGTCTTAGATGAAATGCATGAGAGAGACAATCGCCATTTATCCTCAAAGAATAGAGGTGTTTACCAGAATGCCTTTTCTGATTTGAATCGAACAGGACAAAATTAAGCCCAAAGTGTTCCTCATCATCATCAATGGTAATTTGACGAGGCAACAAATCTGATGGAGCACTTGAACTTATCAAATCAAACAACTTTTCCTCTCTTGCTTTTATCAAACAAAAGTCATGCACAAGATCATGAAGTTGGTAAGTCGGGTTATCACCTATCTCATTGAAACAAATTACCAAGCTACTGGAAATTAAGTCATCCAAATAAATCTTCACCACTTCTTCCATACTCTTCATTTCCATCTTTTCCACAAACCCTTCGGCAACCCATACAACTTTCAACTCATAGATTGATGTTGCATTGTTCTTCGGGTTACTTGCAAAATGAAGCAAGCATGGCTTCAGGTGATCTGGTAAGTGGTCATAACTTATTTCTACAACTTTCATCACTTGCACTTCATTCTTGAAAATAAAGGAATGCAAATTATTTACAACTTCAAGCCACACACTCTTTTTCTTTTCCCTCCCAGCAATCAAATCCACCACCAAAGGAACCCCTTTACAATTTTCGGCTATTTCTTTTCCAACATCCAATAGTTCATTAGGGCAACTCTCATTTCCAAATGCCCTTTTCTCTAATAACTCCCAACTTTCTTTTGGTCTTAGCAATCGAAGATTAAGAGGAGCAGTGTAGAGCTTTCCATGCAAAGCCACTTCCTGTTTTCGAGTTGTCAAAACAATTCTACTTCATGTCTCAACTTTTGGAAAAGGTCCTGTTAACTCATCCCATGTAGTAGTATCCCAAAAGTCATCTAAGACAATAAGATACCTCTTCCCATAGAGTTGTTTCTGTAGCTCATCAGCAACACCAATAGTCTCAATCAATTTTAAATCTGAGTCACTAACTTGATTGAAAATTTTATCCAACAACTTCTTCTCGTCATATCCTTGGTCGACCGTGCACCATGCACGAAGGTCGAAATGGCTAGAAACTGATTTATCATTGTATACTTTGAAGGCCAAATTAGTTTTTGTAACATCCGGCAAATTGAAATAACTAAGAAAAGGCTTAGAATTTGAAATTTTTCATTTTTGGAAAGGATTTGAAAATCTGGAAAATTTTGGCTAAGTATGGAAAAGGTGAGTTGTTGGCCAACTTTGATCGGTCGTAACTTCTAGATCATGATGAGTTAGAAGTATTTCCAGTTATGGTTGCATAGCCCTTGGAACGATCTTTCCAACGCCGCCGAGTTTGCTCAATTCCGAGTTCGTATGAGCGACTTATGGCCATTGAAAGTTGGGCAGTTGGCAGGGAATCCGTCCGGAAAATTAAGGGCATTTTAGTCTTTTCCCTAGCCAATTCTTTTGGGATTATATTGTTGTATAGGGCTGATCCTTGGATCATTTTTGTCCCATTTAAAAGAGAGAAAGTTAGGGTTCTTGAGAGTGAAGAAGAGGAGAAGAAGAGAAGAAGAGGAGATCAACAAGTTTCCGTCGTGGAAATCGTCGGGGGTGATCCCTATCAAGGTATGTGAGTTCTTTGTGTGGGTTGATCCCTTCCCCCACACACCAAGCTTATTTTTATGATTTGAGAAAGATTGGATTTGTTGTTGAAGTTGTTAGTTGTTGTTGTTGAAATTATTGTTGGTTGTGGGACATGATTGGGTTGTGTTTTGAGTTGTAATCCATGGTATGTTGAGGGATATGATGATCCTTAGTGTTTGGGGTTGAAGCCCTTGGAGTAAGGGTGGTTTAGAGTTGAAGAAAAGAGGGAGAAAAGTCGAGTTTTCTGGGCGAGGGGTTGGCGCGTCGCGCCTGCCAGCGCGCCCCAAAAGGGGTTCTGAATTTTCCCCCTTGGGGCGCCGCGCCTATCAGAGCGCCAGCAAGACCCCTCTGAATTTTTAGGGCTGGCGCTCCGCGCCTTGCAGAGCGCCAAGGACACCAAGTGATCCCTTTCATTTCATACCTTCCCATGCATGTTCCTTGGTATTGTACCTATGTTGTATGGTTGTTTCCAACACTCTAAGGTACATTTAAACCTCCCGAACTCATCCGTAACATGTGATCAAACACCTTGAATCCATAAATCCAATTCAAGGAAAGTTAGTTAGAAGTCAAGAGTTAAGTCCAAGAGCTAAGAAGTAAGTCAAGCAAGTTCTTAAAGTTGTTCAAGAGTCTTTATTGAATGTTTTAACTTCATTTTTAGACTCAAGTTTCAAGTCAAGCAACGAGCTTAGAGTTTCAAGCTAAGTAAGAGGTCTCAAGTTTCAAGTTGAGTCAAGAGTTTAAAGTTGAGTTCATTTCTCAGAAGCTATTAGGGAACTAAGTATTCCCAAAGAAGTTTCTAAAACGTTGTATCATTAGCTTCCTATATCACGGCAAGGTATAGGATGGTCCTCGGGCAACGTGAGGTAAAACGTTGTATCACCACTCATATTCATAGTGGTGGTTTGTCAGTTAGAGAAGCTCCCACAGTAGAAAAAGCATGGTTCCTCGAGGGTTCTGCTTAGTATGGACGGGGGAATGAGACTTCATTCATACATTGCACAAGTAGACCTTGAGAGGAAGCATGGTATTTTCATGATATTATAAATAAGATTTTTACGTCATGTTTTAAGAGTTTTACAAGCTTTATATATTGCATGTGTCTTATTGCTTTATATATTGAGTTCAGTTATTCATGAGTTGAACAGAGCCAAGGTAAGTGTTCTCTTGTACTCTTTTCAAGCTTAAGTTGTGGTTTAGCTTT